>OX579651.1:13478369-13749481 GCA_951230895.1 Carpatolechia fugitivella
TTCTCAATTCGTCTGTATTTTTTTTTTAATGTATTTTATTAGATATCTCCGCCAATTGCTAACCGATTTTAATAATTCTTTTTTCATTCGATTGGATTTACTCTCGAGGTGGTCCCATATTAATTTCGTCAAGATCTGATGGTGAAACATGAGGTAAAACTTGGAAATTCCTCAACAATGTAGCATTCGCGTCGTTATTCGTCTATTCTTTTAGTCATATCTCAATCAGTTTTCAACCGATTTTGATGATTCTTTTTTAATTCGATAGAACGTGCTTTAGGGATAGATCCATACTAATTTTGTTAAAATCTGATGATGGAATAAGAGATAAAAGCGGAAACTCCTCAACCAGTGATAGCAACATGCATCGCGCGCGATACCGTTTGTGGTAGAATGTTGCTAGGCAACGAAATAAATTTGTTTTGTCAGTTTGCTGAAAATCTACGTTTCCCTTGTTCCATTTATTCGATTTTATCACATTATTGGCGACCGTGACAGGGCAAGAACTTGCAATCTTCGGATATTGTATTGAAAATCACAAATAATTTAGCTTCTATGACCGAGTGGTCGAGTGTTTTAATCTTTTTACGGAGGTTTTGGGTTCGAATCCCGGTGAAGACACTCTTAAACGAAAATGTCCTTGTGAGACTTTCTCCAGTTTAGTGTGGACATTGCTGCCTGAATCAGCCGATTGTCTGAAAAGAAAGATTATTCCGTGCTTCGGAAGGCACGTTAAGCCGTGTGTCTCGGCTCTAATATCTACAGAAGGCGTCGTTACTCGAGCTAAGTCAGTGGGTTTTGACAAGGGCCCAGTACTATATTAATTGTGTGACCAGGGTGTGTGAGGTTGGTTGTCGACCTTATAATCCACAATATGAAGAAAAAGAAGAAGCCAGCTTACGTTCACTATCTGTAATCAGCTAACGATAGACTTTCAAGATACCATCTCAAACCTGAAACTCCTTACGAATAGCCCAGGTATCGGGGTAAACTGTAAGCTTATTAAGAGGGAAGAATCGTGCTCGTCCATACAAAAAGAGAAAACTTTTTCACTTCTAAAAAAATTTTTCCACTTCTATATATATTTTCCAATCTCCATGATTTTTTAGTATGTTATTGACACAATGAAAGACTAGGTTTATAGTTTTTGCTTTTTTCAAAATTCGCAATAGATTCAAACTTATATAGGCACCTCAAGTAACGTAATTTTTTTGATTAAAACTGTGTCAAAGTGATTTGTTGAAATTTAGTCATTGGAAACCGTTTTCTCCCGAAGTGAGAATTTCATCAAGAAAAGTATCTATTGTCGGCGAGCTGCAACGCTCTCGCTCTCTCTCTCCTGGGGGTATGAGCGCACGAGCCATAGCAAATGTTTTCCTAAATACCTATTTCGTTAGGATCGCGAAGCTATTCTTTCCTCTTAGCATTGTCAGTTTAGTGGCCAGCTGGACTACCAAATGACCTCTTACTTCGTAGCCTCTTACCCAGTTTAACTTATGTTATTTTAGAAACTATTATATAAACAACTAAACGCGGTTGCAAAGCACGAAAGACGCAGTCTAAACTAAGCAAATACCAAAAATATAATATCTTTGTACTGAAACTGTTAAATAACAAAACCTAGCTTTGGATAATGAATAAAAATAATAGAAAATGTGTCGCGGTTAGGATTAATTACTTACATAAAATATATTGAATAAAACACTGAAAATCATAAAATAAAAATAATTTTAACAAAAAAATAGAAACCTCCTTCAAATTGCCTTATATGCTTATCTCCACTAAAAAGTAACAAATAAAATAACATTCCAGATGGAACATGAAAAAAAATATTGCCAATATCCTCAATTAAATAGATAGGTAGTGTATTAAGTAAATATTTAGAATTTTGTACTTCCTTTTGGAGTCGGTGCCAGCCAAAAAATCGTCGATTAGTCGTGGGCAACTGTTTTAAGTCGTCGTCGTTAAGTCAGTACATTCTATATGACTATCAATAAAATTCTTTGATAGTCTATAGCGTCCACTACACTACTCGCGAAGTTGATCGAAGTAAGCTGAGGACGAGAGTATAGAGAGGCACTTCGTGCAACTTCGAGCTTCTTTTTTACACCAATTTGACACTTCGTGAGACTTCGTCGAAGAACTTCGGACGAGAGTGTAGTGGGCGCTTATGATATAAATGTTTTGTTGTGCTGCGCGGGATGCAATGCTGCACCCGACCAAACGCAGGGATAACGACAGGAGCGACTACCAAGAAAGTCCGGGTAGGTTTCATTCGATAAATAATTAATACTCTTAGTTTCGTCATCTTAAATTTTTGGCTGGCACCGACTCCAAAAGGAAGTACAAAATTCTAAATATTTACTTAATACACTACCTATCTATTTAATTGAGGATATTGGCAATATTTTTTTTCATGTTCCATCTGGAATGTTATTTTATTTGTTACTTTTTAGTGAAGATAAACATATAAGGCAATTTGAAGGAGGTTTCTATTTTTTTGTTAAAATTATTTTTATTTAACTTTGTCAAGGTCAAGTAAGGTCGTTATATAGAACGACCATGGTCGGCATAAATTTTCATTATTTTTTCGCTATGGCGCATAGTTTTCGAGATATTTTAATTTTATTGATTTTTTCTAGTCTATGTGTCATCGTATTTACGAAAAGGATTTCATTGCATGTCAAAATATTATTCCAACCAAGTTTCAACAAAATCGGTCCATAAACATATTATGGGCGCTATTTTGAATTTCACAAGTTTACGTTCTCTTTTTTTTAAATAGCATATTAATCTCAGTATATATAATTATATATAAAAATATTTATTATCATAACAAATATCACTTATAAAAGTATAACTAAATGCGTTTTTTTTCATACGTATGCGTCTTATCGCACTTTAATAAGATATAATAATAAAATATTACAAATGTGAAAGTATGTCTGGATGTTTATATTTGTATTGATTTTGCGCCTCAACTATTAGATGGATTTGGTTTGTACACTGGATTAACACATAGGATACTTTTTGTAGGAAAAGATCCTATTTTTACGGGGAAAATCGTACATTTTACTACAATTTGCGATGTCACATTTTGAGGTATTCGTCTCCTTAGTGTATATTATTTTTATTTTAAAGTAAACGTAGTCCGTCTTATGACTAATTAATATTTCTAGTAGAACTATGACACTCGGGTAGACCAAACTATCCAAAATTCGCTATGAAACTGGAAAAAGAAAGATACGCTAACCGCGATCGGGCGACCTCCTCACTTACTAACAAATAAGACAGGACCCGGTCGCTCTTTGAATATACCAACCGACGACCGAGACGAAACGACGCGACGGGTGCGAGTGAGATAGACAGCACGTCATAGCGCGTGCCGAGGTGTTGCGAGATCTCACGAAATAAAGGTAATTTTATTTCGGTTACCGGTATTACGCATCGGTGGTTAATACGCCAAAAGCTTATCTTTTTAAAATACCGGTAAAAAAATATAGGTGGTTACCAAATAATACCGGTATTTGCGGTACCGGTTTCGGTCCTTGCTAGCAACATTCCACCACAAACGGTATCGCGCGCGATGCATGTTGCTATCACTGGTTGAGGAGTTTCCGCTTTTATCTCTTATTCCATTATCGGATTTTGTCAAAATTTATATGGATTCATCCCTAAAGCACATTTTATCGAATGAAAAAAGAATCATCAAAATCAGTTGAAAACTGACTGAGATATGACTAAAAGAATAGACGAATAACGAAGCGAATGTTACATTCCGTTGAGGAATTTCCAATTTTTATTATTACTTCATGTTCCACTATCAGATCTTGACAAAATTTATATGGGACCAACTTGAAAGTAAATCCTATCGAATGAAAAGAGAATAATCAATATCGGTTTACAATTGACGGAGATATCTAATAACATACATAAAAAAAAATAAAAAAAATACAACCGAATTGAGAACCTCCTTTTTAGGGTTCCGTAGTCCGACAAGGAACCCTTATAAGATCGTTCAGTCCGTCTGTCTGTCCGTCCCAGTCTGTCACAGCATAATATCTTCTACGTTTATGAACCGATTTACATGTAACTTGGTTCGACGATACTTTGGATATGGATCTCAATTTTAAAAATACAAAAAATTAAAATTACCCCTTTTTAAGGGTACCTCCCCATACATGTAAAGTGGGGGTAAATTATTATTTTTTTAGCACACACCCTTGTGTGGGGTATCGTTGAAATCGTCTTTAAAAATGAAGTTGGGTTTCCGTACAACATTTTTTTATCAGCTTTACCATATGTGAGATATAGCACGCCAAAGTCGTTAACACGGTGTCCCCCCCCTGTAATTTCTAAAGTCTTGGACCTTTAAACTTCAAATCACTCACGTAAATAAACTGGCGCGGAAACTCTTAATTAAAATTGTTTCGGGTATCTTGTGATGAATACTTTTGAAATTATAAATAAAATAAAAATATATACATAACAACCCCTGGCACTAATAATTTTAAGAATTAGAAGACATTTATTCGTTGTCATTACATTAACAATATGTTATGTATCAATAAGTAGTACAGACAGGCATGAAAATAAGTAAGACAATGAAAAGGCTACAGC
The DNA here is from genome assembly GCA_951230895.1 of Carpatolechia fugitivella. Taxonomy (NCBI): domain Eukaryota; kingdom Metazoa; phylum Arthropoda; class Insecta; order Lepidoptera; family Gelechiidae; genus Carpatolechia; species Carpatolechia fugitivella. The sequence goes on from OX579651.1 coordinate 13,482,990, forward strand.
GTCAGCTATACTGTTTTTCAGCCATCACCTCGTTCTCTACTTCTTGGAATATCAATTCCATGCACCCCACGTTTTTCGTTTTAAGTCCTACATGAGTACTACACCAGTAAAAATCTCAATTAAAATTATTTTATACTTTTTAATGCGCAAAAACGTGTTGTTAAAAAATATTTTTTACTTAAGGCGGGGTTATGTAGAAATAGCGCCCATAGTCGCTACTTTGACGATCAAATACTAGCACTTGTACTGATTCTATAAATGTAAAAAAAAAATATGCTAACAGAATATATCCTAAATTAAATTATAAATCGAGTAGAATTTTTAAATACATTATAATAATTTAGATATAAGAAGCACAAGATTTAAAAAAAAAGCAGCAAAAAAAGTTTTTGACGTCCTGATCTCGTAACTTAAAGCGATAACCATAGTTTTTTTTTCGTTAATATAACTTGCCAATTATTGACTTAGATTTTAAATCAATTACATTAATTATAAACTCTGCCATTTTCTGTTAATAAGCAAAAGAGTTCAAGAAAAACGGGTTTTTCGCACGATTCCTGCGCGGCGTCGGACGTAACCACCGTGAAGCATCGCACGCTAATATGAACGTTATTTCAGTAATACGTTGGTTGAACTTTCAACTAAACCGCGTTGACTTGCTAATTTTTGCAATAACCCGGCCTTAATAATAATTATTCAATTATTACACTTACTATTCATCATTGAATCTTTAGATCATTGGATCTCTGATAAGCTATATACTTCATACCTTAAATTTTTAGACATTAGAAATGTACGTAAGTAAATATAAAATATTTAACGAAAGTGTTATCAATTTGGTGCCTCAAAAGTCGTAATTGGAGCCCTATCAAAAACCGTTAAATCTTTTATTTAATTCTTTACACTGACTCATAAACTAGACATGGAACGAGGTGTGGATGAATGGGAAGTACCCAGCAGTGGACTGCAAAGGCTGATTCTTCTTCTTCTTTTCGAGTTGATGATTTTATATTTTGGTGGACCAGTAGGCAGCCACCCGGCGAGCATTGTCGGTCGCCTCTCACAGGTATCATAGCGTGCATGTGTCAGGGCACGAGGGGCATGTCAATAAATGTGCCATTGTTTGTGGAGTGACACCACACTGGCTTTGACTGCAATTGGTGTAACGCCACCGGCAGAGATTGTCCTTGCAGCGACGAACTTGGTTTCGTAGCCGGTTCAGAGACTTCCTTCTTTTTGGGGAATAAAGCTTTCCATAACGGGGAACGCCTTCTTCCATAGACTTGATTTAGCCTGAACTGAGGCCTCCTCCACCGCAGTTACAGTGGCGAGGAAACTTCTACGGCTTTTAAGTCTAGGACGGGCTGGGCAGTTTCCGAACATAAGGTGCTTGGAGTCCAGCTCCTGCTTCGCTTTCTTGACTGAGCTTGCTACTTCTCTACGAACGCTGGGTGGTGCAATGCCTGCCAGTGGATACAGCTTGTTTATCGGAGGCTGGCACCGACTCCAAAACGAAGTACAAAATTCTAAATATTTACTTAATACTCCCAACTAAACTAAAATTAGTCCTGTCACTATCTTTCATTTTTAATTGAAAAGGGACCGAAGATCATCGGTTTTGTTTTTGTCTTTGACGTCACAACTGTCAATTTTTATAACTTTTTTTTTATCTTCTGTGAAAGCTTTTTACAAAGCTTTTTATGCCTACCCGAGTTTACCCTGTGAGTTTACCCGACCCAACCGAGTATTTGCCCAGGCTCAAATCGAATGTTTTCTGGTAAAACCAAATAAAACCTGTTTATGTTTTTCAATTATTATTTTTTTGTAATTTTTCTCACAATATAAGACATTCCGACAGCGACATTTTGTATTGTCATTTAATACAAAACTTTTAGAAATGAGATAGCGAAAGTTTATGTACATTTTTTAAAATTTTGTTATCAATGTGATTGGGTTGATAAAATTAGTGATTCCACCTGATTGTTGGTGGTAATCACTAGCATGATAAGAATTTTCCCGTAGTTGGACCATGTAATCATTGTATGAGGACTTTATACCTACATACTCAAAAGTGTAGTAAGTTCATGTTGTTGTTTCAGCTCATTAATCTCCCACCGAGGCGCTCGAGTCTACCCCAACAGCTCATTACGTCCCCATCGAAGGGCTAGCCCTGAATAAGAGCGATCAGGTCTTAGTCGACCACACTGGCCCAGTGCGGATTGGTCAACTTCACATCCCACCTCAATCCTTTGAATTTTTCCGCAGGAGTGTGCAGGTTCCCTCACGATAATGTTTTTCTTCACCGTAAGAGCGTCGTATAAACGTTATATGAATTCGACTATATTCGCATTGATACATGGTGGGTATTGCATCCGCGTCTCCCGGACACGGGACCACTGACGTTCTCAAGCGTACGCCACATTTTATTTATTTAGATTATTTATACTTCCCTCAGAAAATATAAGCTATCAATCAACCTACCAGTTAATAATCGTGTAGTGGTAATTTATGGCAACTGCTGGTCTGGCTTTCAACTCATCGCGCTTGGCTAGACGCCTCGTTACGTTGGTTCTCGAAAACGTAGACTACCAGGGAGGGTACCTTATTTATCAGGATCTTCTCAGTAGTTTATATGATAACTTGACATTGTTTTTTTTTAATTATTTTTCAGGTATGCTACATTCTAAAATTCATGTAAGGATATAATTAAAATTTTAATGTTTTAACTGATTATAACAACTTATGAAAACAACACGAATACGATGTCTTACAAGGGCTCCACGCGTTGTAGCAGCAATTGTTGTTTATATAAAAGTGAATCAGAACGTCCCTCGGTTCAGCAAATTATTACTGAAGGCTCACGGATTGACAAACTCTATTTAGGGAAATATTTGCCGCTTAGAGAGAAAAAGTTATTAGACAAATTGCTTAAAACAAGAGCTATTTATGATGAAGTGGTTGAAGAACTGCTGTCTGGTAGCGATTTTAGTGTTCCAAAAAAAGGTAAATTGCGAAATCCACAGTGTAGTTGTGGTAGCTCAGAATCATTTAGTAGCAAACGTGGGCGTAGACATGGAGACGTTCCTAATAAGGTAATTCGTGAAGCTCTACAAAAGCGTCGAAACGAAAGACAAGAAAATGCGCCATGCAAGTGTGACTTTTCGGGTTGTGAATCTGTTATGCGTCTTATATCAAAAACTCGAGTGGGCCAATTTAAACACTCAGCAAATCGTATAAAACGGACTTTAGATGCAGGCGCAAAAAGATCTTTGAACCAAGTTAAAAAGAAAATAAAAAAACAAGATAAAAAACATGGCAAACATTCATCAACATCTAGTCAAACTCATGTGACGTCAAGTTCTGCTGGAGTTGACTCCGGAAAAAGAAAGGAACAACGTCACAAGGCTTTAGAAACATCTAAACAAAAGCCGCGTTTATCCACAAGTAAATCAGTAGCACTACCAGCATCTGGTTCGAAATCCATTGTGCGATCAGTATCTGCAGATTTTGATAAGAATATAAAACTAACCAATAAGCGTAAAAGCCACCCTACGAAACGTCGTTCTCCAAGTCGTTGCATTTGTACCCTGGACCTAAAACCAAAGTTAGACAAAAAGGAATCCATTCCTTCCTCTGAAAAACCACATTTAATATCCAAATCATCTGAAATGAGACAAAAACAACAACAGAGAAAATCTCAATCTAATGGTCAAACGCTACAATTCAATTCAAAGCCAAAAACGAAATCAAAAGCTACTAAACAATTACCAGCTAAAGTCTCTAAAACATCGCAAAGTTCAGAAGAAAAACCTTTATTCCTTACTAAAATAGTAGAAGCAAAACAAAAAAGTGATTTAAAGGAAACGCAGGTCGGTGGTGGTATTTTAGCACGATGTTTTTGTACTCTTAAACTGAAAGCAAAAGCTACCAAAAACTTATTTTCAAGAGAAACTATGACGCCATATAATATTGAAGAGCGAAAATTAAAAGACCAAATAACAGTAACGGATGAAAATAAAAAAGCTGATCAAAATATTCAAAAGACTGAAGAGGGTGGCCGAGCTCTAAAAAGATGTTTTTGTACTCTTAAACTAAAGGCAAATGCTACTAAACAGATACTCTCAAAAAAATCTATGACTTCGCAAGTTAGTAATCGTATGACACCAAAACCTCACACAAAAAACCGTGGCAATGCAACTAAAACACAGGTGAGGATAAATAAAGAACAGTCAGCTCCACAGTGTTCTAATCCATGCGATCCATGTATTTGCCCACCAAATGAATGTTATTCTGATGAGTGTCTTAAGTTAGGGAAGAAAAGACAGGGAACTCAAGAATCTCTGCATCCTGATATGTGTGACTCAGGATGTGTTCCATATGACTGTAATCCTGAGGATTGCTTAAAAATAATAATAAAAAAACAGGGAACTCACATGGAGCATAAACCTAAACCACTTAAGCCTAAAAGACCACAAAATAAAACAGTCCAATCCAAAGTTCTTAAAAGAGCACATGAATCGGGTGACACAGTTAATAAACAAAAATCTATTTCCACTTCTAAGACAAGCACAGAAATTTCTACAGAAAAACGTGGTTCTCAAGGAGATGTGAAATCAGTCAAAAGTTTAAACATTCAAATAGAAAAGAAAAATAAAAATGTTCGCGTTGGATCTGCACTTAAGCGTTGCTTTTGTACATTAAAATTGAATAAAATTGATAAAGGTAATAAAAATACCGTTGAATCTATTTCTCGCGGTACAGAAACTCCACCAAAAGACGTAAAATATAATGATACTACAAATAAAAATAAAGGTACAAAAGTGAAACAAAAATATAACCCTAAGCCACGCAAAAGAGTTAATAGTCTAGGTTCTAGACTTGATACTGGTACAAACCCAGAGAGCGTCAAAAAAACAGTTGCCTCAAGTATGACTCATAGCGCCATAGATAGTGCTGACAATGCAAAAAAAAACCAGAAATTACGGCATAAACCAATGATGAATTACACGAAATATGATGATGAGTACTGTTTTGAGGAACCACAAATAACAGGCTCTCGTCAAGTTTTACGAATTTGTTCTAGTATTAGTTTTGGGATAGAATTTTCTCGAGACACGGTTCAGAATGTGTATTCCGTTGGACACTCAGAAGAAAACGACTTTTTTCACAAACTTTCAAAAACCAAAGGCCCAGTGACAAAAACTGCGAGCTCAACTAGTTTAGCTATTCCTAAAAGATGCTTTTGTACTTTAAATTTTCGTAAAAAACATAGTTATCATGATATTGCTAAAAGTGGGACAAAACAACCCCGAGTTTACACTGTTAATAGATTTGCAGTAAAACAATCAAATGTTTTCAATAGAGGTAACAGAGTTGGATTAAAATTAAAAAATAAAAACTATGGAGATAATTCTACAGAGTGTGAAGTAATAAGTGTGCAACCATTACTTGATAAACAACATTTAAAATACAACAGTTCACTTCATTTAGAAGATATCAATTCCAAGTCTATAACAAAATGTAAAAAAATAAGTCCAGATCTGCGTAACGAAGAATTTAAATGCTCAAATATAAGCTTCCGCTCAAATTTATATTTGAATCAGGCGTTACCTACAGAAGCATTTTTATTTCAAAATCAGTTTTATACGACTGAAATTTCGTCGAAAAAGGCACAAATGTCATCAAAAAAGCTAATCAGTGTCAATTCATCTTTCCGTTTTGACGTGTTTACAACAAATAATAACTCACAAATGCCAGATCGCAGGAAAGGATTAGAAAATACACCAAATAAAGAAAAAACACAAGATACCAATTGCGAAAGATTGAAAAAACCTCATAAACAGAAAGATCTGTGTAAAACTGCGAAAGAAAATGATGAAGAGTTAACAGAAATTTCAGAGAAGACATCACAACCCAAAAAAATACGTAGTCAGGATTCCACACACTCTTCGAGCTACATCAATAGTAAAGCGCATAAAAAACTAATCAAACAAAAGTCTAAGAGATACAATGACATTCTCAAAAGAAATGAAACAAGAAGAAAAATCTCCAGTAGCACTACTTCTAATTTCAATATTAAACTATCTACAAATGTAATATCTAAACAAACTAAAATACAGCCTGCGAGCCTTATGTTTACAGAAAAGCAACTAGCAGCGCCACAAAAAAAAGAATACGATGTAATACATCCTAAAACTAATATGTATTATCTCCAATCAGAAGTAGATGGAGTTACCGGTAGAAACCAAAGAATTTCTAGGAAAGGTCTTGAGAGTGTTAAGGCACAACGACGAGAACAAGTACCTATCAAGGAAAGCAAAACTGTAAAAAATAAAATAAATTTTTATCAACTATTACTAACGTCCAAAAACAAAAATATGACGGTGACTAAAAATAAATTAGGTAAATTCGAAGCTCCTTTATGCGAAAAGTATTGCTTAACCGGCTGCAATAATTCCTCGTGTGCTGAAATATACCGCACTATTGAATCTGCATCCAAAAATGGCATAATCTTTCAAAATAATAAGCCAATAAAAGATTTAAAATTTGTGCAACAAAGAAACAAAAGTGTTGTAGATTATAGAAATCCTACGCAGCCCGAAAATACCATAAATAATAAAACCAGATATAAACAGCAAGCATTGAAAATAAAACCTAACTTAAATCATAAATTAGAATGTTGCCGAGTTCTTACAAATGGAGAAAAATGCCAGCATAGGGGTGGTCTAAATTTGGAAAATTATAACAAAAACGAAAAATATAAAAATATTCCTAAGACAAAGCAGCATAAAGTTATAATGTCACGTACTGATGGTTTAAAAAAAAACACAGGATTTTCTTCTTTGTTTAAATTTTTTTTCAGCAAAAGAGAAAATAGCAAAGTAGCTACTTGTACCATGACAAGTAAGAAAACTCCTAGAACAAAAAAAATATTGCGCACATATTGTCAGGATGAAATTCATGTATCTAAATCAAAAGACAAATATCAAAAATATATTAGAAATGTAGATTCACGAGTTTTAATTCACAGGAGACAATCTAAAACTACAAAAGAGTATATAAATTCAGATAAAAGATGCAAAAGTAATGAGTTAGTAAGTCATAACACTCATCAATTGCAACGATCTGTAAGATTGTATAATCCTACAATGGTTGGAAATAAACAAAATACAAGACAAAATCACAATGCCACATATTGCTTTCAATCTCAAACAGACAATAATAAAAAAAGTACAAGGAGACATAATTTTTCCGTATCTGATGCCAAAATAAAATCGTGTAATTTAGAAAACTCTAAAATTGAGTATGACATTCGAACTCCTAATAAATGTTACTCATATGTTATTGACAATAGTTCAAAAAAACCACCATCAAAAGTCTTGTATAGTGCTGACTTTAAAAAGCGACACGTTAAAACATGTCATAACAAACAGAATTATAGATACAATACGAAGACTTCACAGCTTTTAATAAAGAATCAGCATAAAATATGTACCTCGTACGTAGCTTGCTCTAGAGGTCCTTGTGGTGATACTAATCCTTCAGAAACTAAGATTAATTCCTATTCAAAAAACACATTTCGTCGAAATCAACCATTTAATATTAAAATACGTGATGAACGACTACGACCCAAGTCAACAAAATCTAGAATTAAACAGCTAGATAATAAACAAACAATTAAAACGAATCCATCAAAAACTAAGTTAGATACGGCTGGCATTGGATATTTTTTAAGAAGAGCTTTACAGATTTTTAAACCTAGGAAAACAGAAAGAATTCCAGTTAAGACAACTTGGGAAATCACTGATGGAGATTCCAAAAATTCAGCGCGTGATCGTAAAATATACTATTCAAAACCTAGTGGAAATAATCAGAACATAAACAGGTCGCTGTCACGTTTTAACGACTCGAAAAAAACAACCCATAATAAATATAAATCAAGAAGCACACATATAGCAGAAGTTTCGCAAATATGTGATAACAAAATAGAAAAAAAAGCTCCAGTTCATAGATCAGCAGTGTCCTTGCGACACAAAGTTGAAACTAGTAAAAAATATACAAATAAAAGAAATAAAAAAGACTTACAATTAGAAAAACTCAGTCGCGATCAGCAAGGAGACACAGCTAAACCTAATTTAAAAAAAAAAGATGCAAATCGCATTTACAGTTTTCATAGTTATAAATATCAAGAACATTATTTTAATGATCAGAATAACATTAAAAAGGAACTTGCTAATCGAAAGAATCTGAAGTTTATGACTGTAAAATTAAACGGCAAAAATGAAAGTCGCTTAAAGTCAAAGGTTGGTTCGCCTAAACCACCGAATATCGAAACAAGCTACGTTAAGAACATACTAAAACAATTGTTTAATACATTCAAGCAATCTAAGAAAGAACATACCGTAAAATTAAATAAAACAGCTACAAAATCACGACGTGTTGATAAGGTTATTAAACCGTATCATCGAGATTTAATTGTAGCAAGAGCAGCAGTAAATTTAAATAAAAAAAAATTTGAACAAGACCGATACCAAATGAAAAACAAAAATAAAATATTTGATTTACCTACAGAAAATGCCTTCACCTCACTACATTATTCAAAATACTATCACGGACAAAATAATTTAAAAAATGAAAAAAGAAATAATTCTAAGAAAATAAATACAATCTATCCAAATATTAGCCAAGTGTCAAATGGAGAATTTATTAAAATAAGGCATACAAAACAAAAGCTACCCAAGTCTGAGTTACAAACACGAAAACAAAAAAAATCTGCCGGTTCGGGTGAAAAATATTTTCTTTCAAATAAATCTAAAAATCAAAGAAAACTTGCGAAATCTAATATGAATAAGACGTTCCATAATTTTATTAATTTGTTCAAAAATAAACCTAGAGAACATAAGTCACAAAGTAGACATGTATCCAGTAATAAAAAAGACAAATACTATAATAAAACAAACAAATACTTGAAGCCTGCAACGATCAATCGTCGAGATAAAAGTCTAAAGGTAAAACCTAAAGGTAACGCCTTGAAACGCAACGGTCATGAGAGTTATGATTATGACATAAGAAGTGTAAAGCGGCATTCTTTTCAAAATAAACATACCAGAAATTGTAATATCACCAACACCGCACCGTTTAATAAATCTTTGGCCTGTTTTTATTGCAAACCAGAGTACAGTATTGAACCATGCAAATGTACCGACAAAAAGTCGAAAAAAAAGAAAAAAAAAGGACCAAAGGATGGTAAAGTAAACAAAAAAGGTTACGAGAATATTAATCTTACACAATTTGAGACTTTACCACCAGGAACCACCATACCCCCATATGATGAAGGATCCATGAAACCATTATTTGAAATGAGGCTGAAATCTGGTACCTTAGATTTGGTAAATCCTGATGAAGTATATGGGCAAATACGAAAATTAAATAACTTATCAGCAAACCGTTTAAAAGATTATTTAAAAGCTCTTAGAAAGCTTCACGGAGAAGGATGTTGTTGCTGCATTTGTAAAGCTGTAAAAGAGAGAGTAATCGGGGCAGATATAGTCTTACAGGAAAAAAGAAAACGTGAATGTATAGAAAAGAAAAAAAAAGAGTTGGAACTACGTGCTAAAAGCTGTGCTGAGGTTATGATGCAATGGCGACGAAAACCGTGTACATGTGGAATAAAACCATGCTTGGTAGCAAAACATAAAATGACAGAATTAGAAATACTTCGTCACAGAGGTCTGCAAACCAAACCGTGTAGTTGTGGTACAAAAATATGTGAAAAATCATGGTCAAAAAAACTAGGCGGAATGAAAGGAGTACGTGCATCAGATGTAGACCGGAAAAAACAACAAATAAAAGAGACAAAACTTGCAAAAAAGAGAGCTGAAGAATACAAAATACGAAAAGCGTTATATGACAAGGAAGATAAAGAAATACGAAAGGCTCAAAAACTCTATGATAAACAACAACAAAAACGAGCCAAACATTCCGTTACATATGGAAATGTTATTATTGCTGCCGATTCTGTTTTTGACATTTCGAGAACGATTTTCAAAAACGCATATAATGGTATAGCTTGCTTTTTCAAAAAAATTTTTTCTCCTGTTAAAGCAGCTAAGAGTATAAGGTACAGAACAACAGATCCAGGTCCAAGAATCACAAAAGAACTTGGAAATATTTGGATTCAAAGTGGAATAGAGGGTACAGCAAAACGGACTTGTTATCGGGCTGGGGAAATGCCTTGTATAAATAAATTGGTAGATAAATTGCAGACAACTACTCCTGGAGTATATGTAACTACAATGTTAGAACCGAAAAAAAGAAAGAGGTTGATAGAAAAGATAGAGCAAAGGCAGCGCGCCGAAGATAGGAAAGGAGAAAACGTGGACTTCCAGTGTAGCTTATTCATGGCGAGTCTTAGGAAGAGACCATTTCTCAAGGTATATTATACTTGCCCATGGTTCTATCCACATTGCATAAGTTTACTCGGGGTTCTTAGAACTATAACAGAAGCGTTGTTGTTCTGTCTTGCCGTGTTGGCGTGGAGTCCTTGTATTTTGGCGATGGAAATATGTAGAGCAATGATGTGTTGCACTGCATGTACAGGTTAATTTAGTTATTTATTACAGTTCTTTTACTTAGGTTTATGTGATTTTATTTAACTTTGATAGAGAATCAGTATTTAATCAACAAAAATATCTTTGTGTCAGTTTGGTTCTAAACATTAATAACGCAAAAGAGGCAGAAGAGGTAACAAATCGCAGCAACACTAAGAAAATATCTTATTTCCTGATTACCCTTGACTGTTCCCTTTGCTGAGCAATTTTTGTTACTTCTGACTGAAATAACAAAACTTTGGCTACAGACTTGCTTGGTAGTGAGTGCGCGACCAATTTTACACATTATAAACACATAGAAATTTACTTTGTTTGGTCAACCGGACTATTAACCGAAATACTGCAAGGTTAACTCCAATGGTATAATCTTGGTCGGCCATGTCACAGTGTGACTTGCCAGTTTAGCGGCAAATTTAGCGGACATTTGGATAAAAAGGATGGACAGTTTTAGTGCGCAGCGAAAACATCCTAAATCTATGGTTTTAATGCAATACATCTAAGACGAAATACAGGTAAGAAAGAACGATCCCCTACATATACATAGAAAAACATTCAGCCTTAAAAAAAAATGGCGAAGGTCTGGCCAACAATTTAATTGTTCTGAGGTCTGGCCGTTGGGTCATTTAACTACAACAAAACGGAACTATCGGAATTTTTCTAATGCTCAAAAGCCTCATTTTAATAGTGACCGCGCAATTCTGAAATTAAGATCCACAAACTTTTTTTTGAAGACGACGTTCCCAGCCCTCATAAAAAATAGGCCATTCAGTTGCGTTACCAAAATTGTTGAGAACTGTACGTTACCTACCACAGACGAAACACATCGTGTGTAGAGTGCGAAAACAAAAGAGAGCAGTATCGACCTAACCCTCAAAAGTGAGGGGTAACTCCACCCTCTTTATGACTCAGAGGGGAGCACCCTTGCACGTAGGTACCCTCGGTACGCGGCCTGCAACACTACACTATCGATCTTGGACATTTCGAACCGACACTAAAATTTGCTTTTCGATTTTAATATGTTTTCTACCGGCGAAACCTGATTTAAGGAAAAGTAAGGATCGATTTCCGGTCATTGCTGTTGCACTTGCTTCAACATGGACAGCAGGAATAGACGGCTAATCTAAAGTTCACGAGTGTTATGGCCTCGAATGCATTCAGATCGCGCGCGGACTGTACCGTGTCCGTGTCCCAAGTGCGACATAACCTCGACTAAATTATGTAAAAAAAAAACGGCCAAGTGCGTGTCGGACCACGCATAAAGTAGGGTTCCGTAGTCATTTTTGACACCATCATCATCATCTCCATCTCGGCTACTTAATCTAGGGGATTTGACGAGAATACTGGTATTCACACAGAGCGACTGCCATCTGAACTCCGCAACCCAGAGTGGAAATCAGGACCAAACCTAGATTAGTTTTACGTGCCTTTCAAAGCACGGAAAACGGTCGTGTTTTTTTTACCACTACCGGTCACCCATCCATAGCCTGGCTATGGCGATGGGTGCTTAACATTGGAGATCGCAATGAATAAGCACTAACAACTGGAGCAACCGGATTGCATGATTCACTAATAATAATTTGTTAAATCTTCTTGGACAAATGGCCCCTCGGCCGCGCCCATTTCATTTTATCTGTCGCCGCGCGAGTTTCTTTCTAGTTCTTAGTAGGTGATTTATTTATTCTTCCCTGGATATTATTTTAAATGATTAATCTACATTCAGTCCTAACAGTAAAGAATGTAAAAAAACTTTATAGTTACTGTTCTTTTGGAAAAAAAGTATATATTTTTATTTTATTTATAATTTCAAAAGTATTCATCACAAGATACCCGAAACAATTTTAATTAAGAGTTTCCGCGCCAGTTTATTTACGTGAGTGATTTGAAGTTTATAGGTCCAAGACTTTAGAAATTACAGGGGGGGGACACCGTGTTAACGACTTTGGCGTGCTATATCTCAAATATGGTAAAGCTGATAAAAAAATGTTGTACGAAAACCCAACTTCATTTTTAAAGACGATTTCAACGATACCCCACACAAGGGGGTGTGCTCAAAAAAAATAATTTACCCCCACTTTACATGTATGGGGAGGGTACCCTTAAAAAGGGGTAATTTTAATTTTTTGTATTTTTAAAATTGAGATCTATATCCAAAGTATCGTCGAACCAAGTTACATGTAAATCGGTTCATAAACGTAGAAGATATTGTGCTGTGACAGACTGGGACGGACAGACAGACGGACTGAACGATCTTATAAGGGTTCCTTGTCGGACTACGGAACCCTAAAAACACGATGAACTCGTGTGAACTTCACTCGACTCTCATTGGTGATTTCCTGCGCTTACCAGTGTCGTTGGCCACCGGTGGGTACGTCACGCACGTCTTGCATCCACCGGTGTATATTGTGTGCCGGCATCTTTTACAAAGGGATTCTGTCCACCATGTGGGAGGCCGTCCAACTCAACGCCTTCCAGCCCGTAGTCGACGCTCGAAAACCTTTCGGTTATCGGTTCGTCGAACTATGAGGGCGAGCCCTGCCTCATCGATTTTAAAAATTAAATATGTGGCAATATTGATAGAAGAACTTTAACTGTCGAATATTCCCTGAAGAAATCTTGTTAATTCTGTATATTCGCCATGACGACGAGATAATACCTCACTCCTTTACTCCCTAGCTTTGTTGATATTTCGCACTAGCGTAGAGCACGCGATATTCAGTAAGTGAAGTAGTGTTGTCTTTGTGACAATCAGGTATGTGCTTTGGTTCCTGACACGTAATTGTTTGTTCATTCTTTCATAATCAGAAGAGAAGACATAATCTGCACTTCCTTAACTATCAATACTCTATCTCTTTCAAAGGGCTGTAGCTTTTAAAAAGACAAGTCTTCATATTACGTACGTATAGTATACATTGTATATCTAGAAGTTAAGGTAGCCTCAGAACTTTGGCGTGCCCTTGGGGAGGCCTACGTCCAGCAGTGGACTGCAATAGGCTGATTGATTGATTGATTGAAGGTAGCCTAGCTAGAGAGGACCACACAGAAACCGTCTGGCCTATGTGGCCTTCAGAGATTAGGAAGAATAATCATCTAAAAATTAAATCACGACTGCGTCGACAATACAGATAAGCCCGTGTCATTCGGGCTGATCTAAGGATTCTAACGAACACATCCAAATCTGTTCAGACATTGAGAAGTTAGTTGAGTTAGTTATGGTGGTACAAAGAAAGGCACATATACACATACATACATGACACCTGAACACATTACACTCCTTTTTTTTAGCAGTCGTGAAAACACGATGACGGAAAGAAGTGGAAAAAGACAGACAAAAAAAAATAGACTAGTATTTATTTGGTTCCTATTCCGGTTGGAAACCAACTAACAGATCGATGTAGTCATTCATTATAATTAACAGAAGGATTCGGTGTCATGATTTGCAGGTTGTCGGTTCACGTCCTGTCGGATGTGCCTCAGGCTGGCTGGAAAATCCTTCAAAATGAGCCACGTTTAAGTAGGTCAATACACCATTTTAGGTGACGGCTAATCACGCTTATTTCAGTTTATGTGAAGCTAGAGAACCCGACATAATCGAACGCAAACGTGTCCAGCCAGCTTGAAAACCGCTTTTCGCTGGTCTCTCAATCTCCGAACAGAAGGGATTTAGACTAGTACGCCGTATTAATAAGCAAGAAATAGTTAGAATCCTTTCTTAAAATGGTGTATTGACCTACTTAAACGTGGCTCATTTTGAAGAATTGTCCAGCCAGCCTGAGTCACATCCTGTCAGCTATGTATGGACATGTTAACCCTCGGAGGATATAGCGTTAACCCGTTTTAGCATTTGATAACTTTTCGAGGGAGGTGAAAATTAAAGCGATCAGTGACCTCTACTGCTTACTATTTATCAACTTAGATTAATAATAAATGATAAATCTTTATTTGCTAAAAACATGGTGTAAAGATGTTGTTGCTGTGATTTTTTTTTTTTATTATTGGTATAATTTGCCCTCCCCTGCAAAGGTTTGTGGCAAGGAGTTTTTGAAACACCTGCAACACTAAATATAAATAAAGTCGCAGCGCAGACCATATAACACAATATAAAACATAGACAGCAACACAACAAAGCTATTATGCGAGGCCATTATAAATTATTGTGCGGAACCCTGATTATGTTGCGGGTTCATTATGTACAGCCTGGGCCTGATAGCGATACGATACGAAACTTTGTTAGGTATCTAATGTTTGGCAACCAACAGCGCTAAAAGTTGTTACAGCAAATTTGCTAGTTTAAAAGTGTTTTGTTGATGCTGACTAGAAGAGTACTGTAGCAGCTCTCTAGAGAGCTGCTACAACTTATAAATATAAACTCACTTTTAACAAATAAGAAGATTTATTAATTATAATTTTACTAGTCTAAACAGTCCAATGTTTCAACAAAGTTTCTGTTCTTTTCTATACTAATATTATAAAGAGGAAACCTTTTTATTTTTGTATGTTTGTAACGAATTCTTTTACCATTAGAATGCTGCCCTATCCCTGAGTTAACATAGGCTATATTTGCTAGTGGCTCTGTGAGCTGTAGACCTCGCGAGTCTGTATATATCTTTTCAAATTTTTTTTTCTCAACATACATCCCCAACCCATTGTAGTTGCCGGTGTACGCTTTTTTATGCGGCTATTGATGATTAAGACATTTCCTTTTGTGGAGTTGTTCAGTTAGACTCAAAGACTGATTTAAGAAGGGTAGCCATAAATTTTTTTAATGTAAGTTTTTATTGGGGGTATAGGGGGGGGGGGGGGGGCATAGTTTCTGTTACTAACAGTGTTGCTATAAGGTCAAGTTTGGTGTCATTTTCAGGTAAATCAAAGAGACGATCCGACCGGACAAACTCAAAAAATTGTAAGCGCTAGAATATAGCTATGAGGCTAAGTTTGGTATCATTTTCGTATAAATTAAGGACGAGAAATTCATTTCTGGTATTTTTATTTCATTTAATGCAAGTGGTTCGAAAAAAATATGTAAATGTAAAAAATTAAACCTGAAAAAATACATTTAAACAGCTATAGCTTTAAAACTTATACATAAATTAATTTAAAAAAAATACTTCAATATAGAATATTTTATGTAGATTTAGAAATAAATATCTTTTGTATTTATTTCTAAAAATACAAAAGGTATTTCTGTAAAATCTTAAACGTTGCGCCGCGTAGTTAGGCAAAATTGCGCTACCAGCTTTTGCAACAGAATACAGACAATTTTCCTAAAAATTCGTATTCGATGCATGAGAATAAAGTGACCAAAATTTTTTTTTTTTATTTGGGTGCAAGATCCAATTTCTGGATGATACAGCTGGATGAGGAGAGTGCAGACCTCTGCACTTTTGGTACACCCTTCGGTAGGTACCAATATCTACGCCTACCCTACGTTATCAACTCAGCCTCCGAAATTTTCCATGCTAAAGTTCGCCAACTGCTGCACTACTAAAAAAAGACAACGAACAGTGTTGGAGCGAGAAGGAGAAGCAAACGGTTGTAACTGAACGTCTGATATCTATAATAATTAAAATTGGCCATTATTCATCTAGTAGCGGAACGGACTACTTTGTGTGAGTTTCCCAAGCTCTTTTAGAAGATTACAGTAATGATCGACTTCTTTTTGGAATTCTAACTACAGAATAAAACAAAGTGTCTCTGTACAACATCTATGTAATTCCTAGCTATCATCTCTCCCTTGCTCGTTCAACAGGGTTGTTAAAAAAATGTATGAAATATCATTGAGTAAACAATGTATTTCCTATATAGCGTATCGCCCCAGGTTTTGGCCCTCAGTCGACACAGGAATGACCCAGCCGGCACAACTGAACCTCCGACCTAAGAAAAACCCATGCTCAACTGAGGAATTGCAATTTGTCCCAGTTGCCTAAAAAGGCCTCAGGGATAATTACAATTATAATATATGTGAATATGAAAGGAACCTTTAGTGGCTCCAAGCTGCTTTGCTGGCTGAGGTGGGTCCTTCGTTTTGCACTCCAGAGACCTCTACTAGGTTTATTTCGTCCCAGTACCAGGCCGAAGACAATTGCTGAATACACGGCCAAAGCGAGACATTGGAGCCTGCGACGGGTGTGTTGACTTGAGCCACCCCCACAGCTCTAGCTCTGAAAGAACTAGTTATGGACTAGCTCTTAAAGAGCCCGCTGAGTAGTTTCTTCCTCAACGGAGCGTTCATCACCGGATTTCTCTTATGATGCTAGCCTGAGATGACCACTCCCAGCCCTAGCATGGGCACTCATTCTCCTTAAGCGATGCCAACTGTATTGAAACATACGGTTACATAACCCTCCCTGATCGTCTAGCTACAAGCTGTATTGCCACCAGTAAACCCAAAGAGTGTAGGAGAATGGTAATCATATATTTGAAATTGGATTGAATTTTTTTTTTAATCCACATATATAATTAGAATTTTTCGGGTTTTTCCCTTGTATTTGGGAAAATTCCCTAGCGTCAGGAATTTTCCGGGCAAAAACCCATCACTACGCGCAACGCAAGTCGCATTCGCAACTCCCCCGCAGGCGGCGCGGCGGGGCGGTACATGGCGAAGCGAGAATGTGAGAAAGAGAAAGAGCGATATACGCCGTGCGCGGCAGTGGCACTTGGCATGCGGTGGTCTTGAATAGCCGAGCCGATAATTGTATCTACTTGCCTACTTATTCTATAAAAACTAATGTGTGACAAGTTTATATAGTTGTGCGTTGTTGGTATATAGGTTTAATAAGTAGTCTACGTTGGTGTTTAAGGTGCATGCTAGTAGGTATAGGTATGAGTACCTACCTACCTACTTAACCAGTAGTGTGCCGCCCGGTACTACTTTATACGCAAGCGCAGAAATCTCGGAAGTTTGATAAAGGTGCATGAACTTCTCGCAGTCATAACTTTGGAAATACTGCACGTATTGAGGTGAAATAAAAACTAGTGTGATGTGCATGATTCAAACTTTTTTTGTATTGTGACGCGATATTAGAACCTACAGGTGTTCCTCATTATGTTATACAGGGTCTTTCCCACATGGTCCACCCTATATGAAAAAATTAGATGGCTACCCTTCGTAAAATGATCTAAGGGTTCTAGGTATTCACTATGCCAAAGGAAACCTTTTAATCATCAAACGCCGTAAAATGCTGATTTATTCATTCTACAGATGCCGCTATTGATATTTTTGTATTTTTAAAGTTTTTTTTATTTTATTTTATTGTTTTTTTTTTTTTAAATTTTGTTTTTTTCATTTAATTTAATTTAATTTTAAGAAATGTGACCTGTAGAGGAAAACAGCCTCAGCGGTAGACCTTGTAAGCTGGCAAACCCCATAACTCCGTAATTTTTTAAAATTTCCAAAAACTGACTCGACAAAAAAAATCTATTAATTTATCGAACCTGCTCACAAAATTTCACGAGAATCGGTTGAGAAACGCGACCTGTAGAGTGAAACAAACAAACAAATCCACAAACAGATGGACATACAAAAGCAAATTTGGCCAAGCTGAAACAGAGACGCTTCGCTCGCTCGGTCAACTACTGTATCACTCTTAGCATCAGCTATAAAAACAACGTCCGCACCCACCGGCGGACGGCAGGTAAGAACGTCAAAACTCCACGGCCAAGCTCGTATGAAGTTTCTATCGCTCTCTTTCTAAACCAGATAGTTAAAAAGAGAACGAATATGTTCTAAAAAGAATCACATCGCCAGCACCAAACTACATGACACATAGACCAACTAGATGCTACAGCACAATTAAATTCTGGGCGTTTGCATAAAAACAATAACTTTTTTTATAATTCTATCATGACTGAGATGAGACTCGTACCGCGGACCCACCATACCCCTGGCCAATACTGGCCCAGGGTGTGGGTGGGACGAAACCATACCACCGTTGTAGTGTTGGGATGTGAAAAATATAAAAACAGTGTACTAGGTTCAAATACAAATTTATTATTTAACTTTTCTATGAGAGGTGAATTTTGTAGCTGGACCCCAGGCAACAAGGGTGCTGCGTCGTCGTCCGTCATTGCTGTTGCAGTACTAATTTACCGTCCCAATCCCAAGTGCGACCCAAACAGCAATATAAGTTTAATTAGTCACCAGATCTCGAGAGGTGCAGACGATGCCTTTGTAACGTAACGTCGCGACTTCGCGAGTTTGGTTAGGCCCTGTCCGCTAAGCGATATTTATTGTTTTGAGGAAACCATGTTTTTGAGTATCTAAGAAAACTTCAACTCTTGAAGGGCTGTTACTGTAATGCTCAGGCGCAGAAAAGTCAACTTTTCCCAACCGACCAACTGGAATGTAGGTACAACTTGTCGTGTTCCCGCCAAAACAACCATGCTTTCAAAATGGCGGCGGCGCGTCTTTACGACTACCGCACGAGTTATAGCCGCATTAGTTCGTTAAACTTTAATACTGGTGTCCGTTCACGATAGGAAACGTACGATTGTTAAATTAAATATCATTGTTATTGCCTTGTTGTGTAAGCAAGTTAATTTATTATTTTATTGGTTCACTAGGGTAAGTGAGATGTAAGGTGTTTAGTAAAAAATCTGACACCTTGGTGCAAAGTTTTCTGAATGTTGTTAGCTTAATTAATTAAACAGATACATAGATGAATGTCTATCGTTATATTCTCCTATATTTACTACTCATTCCATACCTACTCAACTTTACTTCAATTAATATTTCTTACGAGCTTTTATCACCAACTTTATCCTACTAGCTGAAAATGTTCATGTACTTACCTACCTAAACAAAATTTTTCATCACAGACAGTTAAATTATTTACCTGTCTACCATTGCCCTGCATGCCCCCTGCGTGCAAGCGTCCGCGTCGTCAAAAGATTATAGTAATTTACGTGTAAAGTATAGTTGGCGCCGACTGTAACAGATCGATGCGTGATTCATTTCGACTGTGCGTTGCCAAGTTCCAAAACACGGCAGAAGATTTAATACGCCCTTGCAAAGTTGCGACTGGAATACCAAACCAACCAGCCAGTGTTTTGTTTATTATTTTCTGTAAATACTTTTTTATTTTTGTCAATACATAGAACATCCTTTAATATTCATTTCAAATGTTCCTCATTCTTTGAGTCGTATCAAAGTCCTTATAAATCAGACCCTCTTCGGTGTTAAAGCGCTTGGATACAGGCCATTTTATTACGAAATTATAAATTCACACAGGCATATTCTAATCCTAATTTTAAAATCCAGCTATCCTTTTCGTTTTTATGACCAATGAAAGAGGAGATGAATGCATATGAACGAATGATATTATTTTTAATGAATGATAACCTTTCAGTAAGACCCGGTAGGGGTCATTCTTCTCCGACGCGCTTCTCGCCCTGGCAACGTTCTGGGCCGCGGTCCGAGCCCGTCTGAGGGCGCCCAGATACGTCGTCATAAAATTCCTAAGGGGTACGAGCCTTCTGCTCCCCCGCAAGTCCGCGCCCACTATATTACCACTCTGGTATAAATAGTGATTAGGTCCGTCAAAAAAAAAAAAGAATGATAACCTAAAATAAAGGCGTAGCTGTCAGATTAATAGATTTTTAAGTAGCATGTTTTAAGTGCTCTCTAAAATTGTGCAATCGACGCGGCCATAAGGTTCAAATTCGATGTTTGACAGCTCTAATATTAGAATGGCCTTCTCTTGTCCCTTTTTAATATTTTAAAGGTGAAAAGGACGGACGAACTTAAATTAAGAATTAGAGGGTGACAGTGAGAATTTGCCTCAATGACCCTTTTGTTTGTTATACACAGCTGCACTTTTCGACGTTCAAAATCCGCAAAACGCGTCACAACAGGCGAGTAACTTTTCTAGGTATCGCAAAATTTTCTGAAGCTGTTCTTGTTCGACTTTCTTTAGCACTTTCAAACGGTAGGTATTTGGTACCTACCTACGTGATTTAACAAGGGGTCAGTAGAAGAGGTACTCTCTTTCTGGCCGTCCAATTTTACTGCCCGCCCCCGACTGGTTAATAGCAAATTTGGTGCTCTCTTGCCAAATAATTATCGTAATTTGAGACGATCCCGGTTTTCCATGAATACCGAATGAGTTCCCAGTTCAAATACAACTCTTGCCGCGAAATTTGACCGCGCTTAACTTGGCAAATGTATTTATTCATTTTTTAAACTCAGTCGTGAAATCATAGACAAAAACAAAACCGATGATCTTCGGTCCCTTTTCAATTAAAAATGTTAGAAAGTGACAGGGACTAATTTTGTATGCCGAATCGACACCATTATTAATTATTTACGTTTAATTTTCATCAATAGCTTCTTTACCCAATGTACAGGCTCTTCGTTACGTTACCTTATAATTAAGGAATTAAATTATCAAGTAACATACTTATTATCCAGCTCTAATTATAAGCTACTTATTATAAGCTACATAACTTTGAAATCAATCAGAAAAGTTATCAATCAGGGGTGAAAAAACAGGGAGCGTTCGCTTTATTAGCCGTCAGCACGTCAGAAGCATGTGTCATACGTGTCAGAACCTTCCCCTGAACCTTCGACTGCATCGTTTGTCATACTCCCTCACTTCGCCAGGTTTCACATGGATCGCATCTGTTGATGACGTCTAGTAACGGTAGTAAAAAAAAGAAAACCGTCTCAGGTGGGGTTTTTTAAACGGGGCGGACCTTCGGTGTGAGTGTGGCGCGACTCCGCAGACAATGGCCCACCTTTTATCGTGTCCTACTTGTCCTGATTCGTGCTCCCTGGAGGAGCTCACGGAGGCCTCAGATGGAGCAATCAGGGTGGCGGCATACTGGGCAAATAAAATATAAAATCTTTGACGAGCCATCGACTCGAAAGAAGAAGAAGTAACTACAATGATAGCAAATCATGCAGTCTCGCTGTAATCCTTAATTTAAGTCGGTGCTTTTCGACTTTTAAAGATTAAAAAGGGACAGGAGATGGCCATCCGAATATTAGAGCTGTCAGACATTGAATTTGAACCGTATGGACGCGTCGATTACACAATTTTAGAGAGCACATCCGACATAAAAATATCTTAATCTGAAAGCTATGCCCTTATTTAGAATTTCTAAATAATATCATTCGTTCGTCTGAATTTATCACCTCTCTTTCATTGAAAAAACGAAAAGGATAGCTGGATTTTAGAATTAGAGCATGACTTCCCGAATCAGGGCCAATGTCTAAAGGTAGGGTTACCAGACGTCCGGATAAAGCCGGACACAGTCAGGCTTTTTGGTTGCGTGTCCGGCCAAATTAGACGATATCCGGCTTTTCAGTTTTAAAACCTGGCAATCCTATCTATAGGTATACTTTACGAAAAAATTGGAGTTCCACCAAATGCCGACAATCGCAAGTATAAATTAGAAAAAAATAAATAAACAATAGGTTTACTATCGTGTGGGTTATAATTATAAGTGAGGTCGATAACCGACCTCACATACCTTGGTTTCAGAGTAATGGATAGAAATGGTAATCCCCTAATATAATGTTTTTTTTTAAAACTTCTCCAAACTATTTCCATGAGGAATTTTGTTAGACGACTTACTACTTATGCTACAAAATACATGGTTTTTTGTTCTCTTTCTAAATAAATCTTTTTGGGCTTTTGCTTTATTGGTATTATGCTCGGAGGAGTACTATGCGTCGAGTTCCAGGCAGTGATGTGCATTTTTGTTTTTTTTCTTATTTGCTTTATTTACCAGATCCATCGTTACGCTATTTAATCCAAAACCTTACGTGAATCATAAAAGTCATTAATTTTAATACGACCTAGTGATTAAACTGAAATGAAAACTCGGTTACGGTAAAAAAAAACGCCATATTCATTAATCATAGGGACTCTGGAATCTCATTTATCGTATATCTTTTCAAGGGCTGAAAAGGGTTGCAGCAATTAATGTATTTTTCAGCCAAGTCACGCGTTTCGTGTTGTTGAATCTGTTTTATTTGAGATCGAAATTTTGTTTGTCTGTTGTTGTAATTTCATGAATTCTAGTCAAATGAACTTATATTTATTTAATTTCAAAACTGTACTTTTCCTATACTTTCGTACTACACAAAAACAATCCTCGCAATCCATAGTAACAAAAACGAACTTCTATGCTGACAATTTCTTCATTAATTTTTAAATGCAACCATACTACGTGATACGGTGATACTACACTAGCTGTTCAGAAAACATTCTCAAAACTGACTAATGAACAAGAAGCACAGACACACTCAGCTATACACAACACTGTAAACACTAGCAATAGAGTTACTTTTCGCTCCAAATAGAACAGCAGGCGACATGGAGGCTTGGCGGTGGGCAAGATTCAGCCAAGTCGAGTTAAGCCATGTGAACTTAAAGAATCTCAACACCCTACCTATTCTCGTGGCTTTGCCGGATTTGTTGAGATCCATCCATGAACAAATATTCGTAAATGTTGAATTAAGGCGCTACGCCGAAAAAAAATTGTTGCGCAAGAGGTGTGTCTAAGGAAGACGGCGCGGGCAGCGCCCCGCGTCGGTCAGCCGCTCCCCGCGCCGCCCCGCACAGACCCCGCTCTAAAACATCGAGGCGGGTCTATGACCTCTGCGACAATGATAAAATATTATATTTGTTTAATTTGATGTAATCGCGCAAAGTATATCTATGTATGATTCGCTCTTTGAGTATATATTTTTAATTTTATTTTAATTGGTCTTTAGTGTAGTGGAGTGTAGGGTAGTAATGATTATAATTTCACCTAAAAATAAAAGATTTAGTATTTCAAGATTCCAGACATTTTGACATTGTAATAGTAAGTATAATTTGAATTACTATAATACGGTCCGCCCGCGGCTACGCTCGCGTTGTGTAAGATTTTCCCGTGGGAATAAGCCATTTCCCGTAAAAAGTATCCTATGTAAGTGTCCTATGTGTTCCAGGGTATAAACTAACTTTATTCCAAATTTCTTTCATACCAATCCGTTCAGTAGTTGTTGTCTTCTAGTATCTTCACTTCAAAATTATATAGGGGACAAGGGGAAAATAATTCCCGTTGTCACCACTTTAATTTATTTATAAAATACCTACAGATTTTCGAGTATTTTTATTCCATTGTTTCCAAACTGAAGTCAATTTATTAATTGGATGCAAAAAAATAAAAATGTGATGTTTATTTACGATTTACAATACGATCGATACGTATCTACTTATTTCTGATACGATCAATATTGTGAATGTTTCCGGAAATACATAATGTTTTCATCGTGTCTATTTTTTTCTTTGTGTTAGATTAAACAGGATGATCACTATAAATGTCTTTATAATATTTTTATCACACACACGTCACTTCAACACATCAATTATTTTTTTCTTTCACTGTCATTATGATGAGTAATTGGTACCAAAGAAATCTTATATCAAATATTTGGTTCAAATCAAGATCAAAAGTTTCTGTTTTGTCAATAAAATTAGGTATGCAAAGTTTTAAAAAAAGTATGCTAAATGCAAAACCATTTCGAGATATAAGGTTGGTTCCTAAATATATTTTGCATTTTTTTTGCTCAAAATACTACACGATTGTTTATTTTTTTATAAAATCATTTAATTTCCAAGTGCCCTCCAAAAAGTAACCTGTAGCCGTGCCATCCATGGTAGCTTTGACGTCGAAAAATGATTCATAAAAATCTTAATTTGAATAAAATATTTTTATTTGATTTGATATACGGCTGATTCTCTGCCTTGACAAACGAGATATATAAAAAAATTACACAAATGTCAAACTTCATCTTTAAATATGGCACAGAATCTTGCGCCACGTGTAAAGCTTGATCTGCTATTTAAATATATTTAATTGTAAAACTTTTACTTTAGTATTATATCAGACTGCCCACGCCGCGAAATTTTATTGATAAAGCATCGACTATTTGTGTTTACCATTGAAATTATTAGGGCGCTTGGTCTGGCATCACTAAAACACATTTGATGACATACGATGACAGCTAACTTCATACCTAAATTTTTTGCTTGTCACTAGGCAAAAAATGTATTTTATTCAGCCAACTGTAGTATATGTATGACTCACTTCAACCACATCTAGATAGATATAATTTAGCATCTAAGTAGCTTGTAGTCAATATGTTTGTCTGACGCACAACACGTCTTTCATTCTGACACGCTCCTGTGTCTCTATACCTCATGCATGGTAACCCTGCCAACACTGCCTAGTATGGACAGTCCTGTGCATCGCGATTCGCTAGTGATAAAAATATAACGTGTTCGTTCGTAAAAATTGTAATAATGTGTTAAAACGAGGATCTGATAGGATGTTTACGTGCTAAAAGTGGGTCTTTTTAGATGGGTGTGGAGTTCTTTTTAATAATGTGTTAAAACGAGGATCTGATAGGATGTTTACGTGCTAAAAGTGGGTCTTTTTAGATGGGTGTGGAGTTCTTGAGGAAGCTGCGGCGACTCTTGAGACGGGAAAGAGGAGGGTTGTGTCGTAAAGGAGGTGCCTGCTGTCTTGAGACTGTTTCGCTCTTTCAATATCGCAAGCGACCTCACGTCTCACGCTGGGTGGAACAATTCCTGCCATGGAGTAAAGCTTTCTCAGTGGTGTCGGTTTCAGGGTGCCCGTGACTATACGTCATGATTCGTGGAGAGCTGTGTCCACATTTCTCGCATGGGCTAAACAAGCCCAAACTGGACTCGAATATTCGCCTGCTGAGTAAGCGAGAGCAAAACAACTCGTTCGAAGAACGCGTGCGCTGGCTCCCCAGCGGGTAGTGGTAAGGCGTCTCAGGATGTTGTTCCGGGCACCAACTTTACTCTTAAGCTTGCGGCAGTTCTCTCTTTATGTCAGAGATCGATCCCACGTGACACCTAAGTACCGTCAAAAATGTTTTTAAACTTTCATACAAATTAACTCGATCAGCTGATCACCTTGTTTGAAAAAAATACGAGTTTAAAAAAGTTTTGGAACGAAAGTTGTTCAGTTTCATGGGCCGATTATTACCACACGAGAGGTTTTACGTTATTTTGCTAAGACGTTGACACGTTTTAGTTTTGATTTGTCACGGCAAAGCTAACGATATCTCTTTAGAAATTCATTAAGTATTTTAGAATTTCTAAAGTGTGACAATATTTCCTTATATTTATTAGAGGTTCTATTTTGTCATAAAAACTAAGATTCTTGGATTTTTTTTATTTTTAACATTGCCTCATTGTTTCCTTGGCAAAATAGTGCTCTTAACCGAGTTTCATCAAACCCATTAACTCATAGAAAAAAAAATTGTTGTTTTCTTAATGGAATAGTCCACTAACCCAAGTTTTATCGTAATCAGAGCACTAACAAAATAATAAACTGTCAGTTAAAAAATATATGAGTTCATTTTGTTCAATATTATAATTATTTTTTTATAAATAATTATTACTCATCAAAATATCATTTGAATAAAAATACTCGTAAATCAGTCATTCATTTTATAATTATAATTTGTAACGTGGGAGAACGGTAATATTTATTCCCACTGTCCCCTGTTTTTTTTTTTTTTTTCGAGTGAACATACTGGGGGACAGCGGGAAAAATCCTTAGTTGTTCCCCCGTGAGGGATATAATCCTTTGACTGGAAATAAGACTTGGCCCCGCACACACTTGGCTGGTTTTTTGTAAGCTAGGTATAGGCTATAAAATTACGTAACGAGTATGCAAACTTTACTTTTGAATCAATAAATAAATTCTATCTTACCTACCTAACACAATAAAAATAATTCTAAAAAACCGCATTTGGTTGAATAATAGAAATACCTAACTATTCCTCTCGCGCCTGCCTGTGTTGTACTATAAAAATAAAATGATCGACATCTGTAACTAGGTAGTATAATAATAACATCTAATTAGAAAAAAAAAAAAAATTTATACCTTGATGTGCCGTCCACTGTACATACACATATACCCTTTGCGTAGTGTACTCGTATTATTAGTGTCGACCTTGAAAGTGATAGTATCACAAACTTGACTAAACCTTACTAAGTATACAAGCAGCAGGTATGGACCCAACCTATATTTATTTAATTAAAAATCGATTTAGAAATATTGTCAATGTAACGGATCGGACGGACGGATGTAAGTGCCAAATTTACTTTCTCAGTTTATATAAAAAGTACTAATTTGATTTGTAAATTTGCTTAGGAAAAACATAAAGCAGTCGGAGACCTATCTTGTAACTAAATTTCGGCGACCAATAAATTACCATTTACCTCTCAGATTCAAATAACGAGAATCGAAGACGCTGCTTTGGATAACATTTGTATCGAGAAGATTTTTACCAAACATGTTTTGGCCTTAGTGTAAGCGTAGATAATAGAGTCCAATAACATATTTTAGAAAATCAATACATTTACTGACGTAGATAATGAGATCTGATTCAACAAAAATCTTGAAAATTCCCGGACTAGCCCCTTAAGGATATTAGCCACCACGAAAGAAGGCAAGGCCGAGTAGACTTCATTCATCAACATCAACGGCCCGTTACAGTCAAAACCAAATACTTAAGTAGACTTCATTACCTTTTAGAAAATCTGCTTTTATTGAAACTAACAATGTGTTGGGAAAAAATTACGAATTTGAACTTTTTATTGAATCATGTAGCGATAGTAGCGATCAGGGTATAGGACTAGCCATCACGTGTCGTATCAGTCAGACCAAAGCTAGTTTTGTACATTATATCGACCTTTAAGTATATCAAATATTATGACTACATTAAATAAATGAAATACCTATATGACCTAATCATGACTTCGAGGTATAGAATAATAATAATATCGAGGAGCGGCGGATGTAAAATATTCGCATATATTTAATAATAGAGGGGAGGCCCCCTCTGAGGGTCGAATCACTATTTGTAAATAGATTTTAAATTAAAAACCTCCGCAATGGGATTGTTCGTTATTTCAAAGCTTTAAATATTTTGCGGATAGTGTTCTCATCAGAAAATATTACAGTTTCGTTATAAAGGACGCTACAGACCTTCCGTTCAAATAGATCAATTCGACCGGGGTCCAACGACTGGCGACGGAAGCTTTGGAATAGAAAAATAACTGGCCAAGCACGGGTCGGACCACGCAAAGTGTAGGGTTCCGTAGTTGCCTAATAGTCAACACAACACAACAAAATAAATTTATTAATCAATGAATTAATTTGTATTACTACTTTATAACTATATTATTTATAATATTAAAAAAAAAAAGTAGTACTCTACGTTTAATGGATTACGTACCTAAAAGAAAGGAACAACAAAAATTGTATGTTTGGTGCGAGCTGCAGATTATTAGAAATCAATAACGAGTAAACACGAGAAGACTTATTATTAATCACTACTTTAACAAACTAAAATATTATTATTATTATTATGAGCCTAAAATATACTTATTATAAATGAAGAAAAACAAATACAATAATGTGCTCCGCTCCACTGAGAGTAAAGTTTTTGAAAGTAAGAGAAGGCTTGTAAGTACGTATACGACTTTAAATTGCTAAATAAAATAACATCTAACAAAAGAATAGCTAAAGAGAAACTTAAAAAGAAACGTACCTATAACATATTATATAGGTAGTACCTATATTTAATTTTATCTACAATATTATGTAAGTACTACGAATGAAAATTGCTCCGCTGAGAACTAAGTTTTTGGAAATAAAAGTAGGCGAGACTAAATTGCTAAATAAAATTATAATAGTTTATGAAATATCTAACCGGAATTGAAAGAGAAATAGTCAGTATTGTAATTTCAAGTCTTTCATATGTTAGTATACTTAATTCTAACAAAAATAATCAAAAAATTTGCAATCTAATAGGTAGGATTTCGAGGCACATCCGAACAGCATCTAGTCGCTCGCGCTAATGAGCGCGGCTGCCGCTCTATTTGTTACATTAACTCCCCGCGGTGCGGCGCGCTTTATTCGAAATTCAAAATAGTTTTATTCGAATGTTTCGAATGTTCCATTGGCAACTCGCGATTGTTACACATTTAAAACTGACTGGTAAATAAGGTAAATAGGTTATGAAATTATTTTAGTAAATGATGTATTTACTACCTACATAGACGGACTCCATCAAGTCATTTTCTATGATACTTGTACTGAATTTCTTACTTAGCACAAGTACATTTTAAAGTTGGTATTTTATTCGTTAACCTGTCAAGCCTACTTATTTCACATTTTTATACTTTTTTCGTACTTAAATTTATTACATAGACAGTTTAAACTTTATCAAAGTATTTTTTTATGATATTTGTACCGAATTTCTTACTAGTACAAGTACATTTCATAAGTTGATATATTATTCGTTAACCTGTAAAGCCTACATGATGTTGATAGTTTTCCTTTTAAATTCATCATATACATTACTACCGTGAATTTTTTCACATTTCCAAATACAACGGTTTCGCTGGTAGGGGGGGGGGGGGGGGGAAACTTGACTCTAACAAAAATAAGCACTTAAAATATTTCCGAAACGTAAACTAGCATCAAAAAATGGTTTTAGCAAACCCCCATAATTTTTTTAAACCCTATCCAACGATACCTCACACCATAAGGTAATCGTGAATTTAAAAAATAACCCCCCCCCCCTTCACGTGTACCAGAGGAACCCTAAAAAAATTTTTTTTTTAGATTTTATTCTTTAGCTTTGACGGCATAATTAATATGTATGTCCATGCCAAATTATAGCCTTCTAACATTCATCAAAATATTTTTCTATGATATTTGTAGTACCAAATTTCTTACTTGTACTAGTACTTTTTATAAGTTAGTCTATTATTCGATTACCTGTAAAGCCTACTTGATGTTGATAGTTTTCCTTTTAAATTCATCATATACACTACTACCATGATTTTTTTCACGTTTCCATATACAACGGTTTCGCTGGTAGAGGGGGGGGAAACTTGACTCTAACAAAAATAAGCACTTTAAAACGGAATATTTCTAAAACTTACACTAGCATCGAAAAATGGTCTTAGCAAACCCCCATTGTTTTTAAAAGACCTATCCAACGATACCTCACACTATAAGGTAATCGTGAAAAAAAAAAAATAACCCCCTCTTGACGTGTACCAGAGGAACGCTAAAAAATTTTTTTTTTTAAGATTTTATTCTTCAGCTTTGTCGGCATGATTCATATGTATATCCATACCAAATTACAGCCTTCTGGTACTAAGAGTCTCTGAGCTAAGCCGCGGACAAACAGACAGACAGACAGACGGACAGACTGAAATTATAAGGGTTCCTTTTTTACTACGGAACCCTAAAAATTGTCGTACGACAGGCCTACACACCAGTTAAATCTATCGAGTTGATCCAGTTGAGCGTATGTCAGTTCCAGAGAGTCCTTGACTAGCTGTGTGCCCGTTAGTAACCTATATCATTCCTCCTTTTTTATGTTTTTGCAAAAAATCACGTCTACCAAATGCTCTGTTGCTGCGTTAAATAAGGGCAAAACATATTTTCGCATTTCTTTTAAATTAATAGAATGATTGGGCGAACAAGTTAATTTGGCATTAAAAGGTATTTAAATCACTAGGCAAATGTCACTGTTCGAAAGCAACTTAGGAAATACAACGGGTGAAATGACGAGTACCTATGTACTTCACAATAATAACCATATTTCATGTTCTTTTGCCATGTACGAGATGACGTGGGGTCGTGGAGTCGTAATCGTAAACATTAAAGTTTATCGTCCCTACGCGTGACGACTCCAATAAATGTGTATAACGTTTATATTCGTAGTTATTCGGGGTTTATTGCGTTCTCGATGAGATAATTGCATGCCAAATCGATGTTAAAAAAAGGTTGGATTGTTTTTATATCTGAAATATTTCACAATTAACTTAAGAGATTACTTCCGCTGTGTTACATGGTAACGCCGACTTTAGGTTTGAATTTTTTGCCGAAAACTAGTAAGTTTTTTAATGGAGTTGCAGAGTTGAGTTGACTCGCCACTGTAGTTGTGCTATAGTTAACGGAGTTAGTATACTGGCCACTGTACTTGTGCATGTATAAATAGACCTTAAGGGTCTAATCCCGACACGGCGGCCGTCAGCCGACAATGCGGACCCTACGATAAAGGGCTTAAATTCGTAAAATTTATCGTCAAACGGGAATTAAAATCGGCGGCGTGTGAAGAGATTTAGTTCGCATTTTGGAGCTGATAAACAAAGGAAATTGCGAATAATGCTCGGAGTAGTAACCATTGGGCTGAATAGTATTTAATTTAGACTTGACGAAGATCTGCTTTGATCTGCCGCGTAATTTAACTGAAATAACTGTCATACAGTCGCAGTCTGAAGATATTGACAAATAAACCAGAGATATCGAGTACAGACGAAACAGATCATCGGTCCTTTTCATTATTCAGGAAAATAAAAAGGATAGGAGACGACCGAATGATATTTTAAATTAATGATTACGTTTTCATGACTGTAATTTTTTTAAATGCTTTATAAAATATTGAAATTCCGCCGCCGCCGCCGCGCCGCCGTTGCCGCCGTTGGGGTTTGGCCATAGGTCCTAAAACTTTTTCTCTTTAAAAAAAAAAACGAAAAGGTCTGGCAATTTTAAATTTAGGTTTAGATCGTTAGTGTACAGGAGTTAGGGCCATTGTAACACGCATAAATCTCAATTCGGGTCGTACCCTTTTGAATTAGTAAGCGGTTTAATTTCTCGGGACCTAGCTCTAAGCATTCGGTCGGACTAATCCCTACCATTATTTTTAAACGCTTTTCTGTTGGTACCTTTTGTCGTCGCCTTTAGAATTTAGATATTCAATTTCTAGAAAAATCCAAAGAATCTAAATAATTAATTAAACCTAAACTATAATCTAACTAAGAAGCGTCGCCACTTCTGTGGGTCGATTTTTTTTAAAAACTGCTTGCTTAATAAGGAACGAAGTTGGCACAAGTCGTCTCCAATTTACAAATTTTTGGCGTAAAAGCGTTCAATATGATCTTCTGATCGTAATTTAAAAAATTGATCATCTATGTGACTCATTATATTTTTTTCCTGTGGTAAAATATTCGGAATAAATCCCAAACAACGTGGACGTAGCCGTCGGCAGACAGTTAGATAACTTGGTTTTAATTTTATATTGTTAGGAATCATTTTTTCTGAATGTGTTTTATTGTGTGTTTTCTTTATGGATGTGTGTTTTGTTTTTTGTGTATGTTTTGTTGATGTTGTTGTTTTTCGTAATGACGGACCCTTGTTCCATGAACTCGGCCTTAGTAAGGGTCGTTGCAAAGGTCCAGTGGTAGTCAAACCTTCGCCTAAACGGCGTATTACGTTAGGTGTGTATTACGTGCTGGGAATCCTTTAGATTTAATTTTGCAAGTGGTTTTGGTTGCACGGGCGGGACCAAATGGACTCTCGGAAATCGTACGAGTACAAGTATAATCGTTGGTACTTACACTGAGAAAAAAGTGCACTGGGGTAAGTCACTCTTTATAATGAGTCGAAGAATTACTCTAAATTAAGTAGCAATTGTACTTATAATGAGTCCAAAACTCATACGCGTCATGCGTCTAGCTCATTACGTCCGTCTATCCCGTTTTTCTACGTATTTTTTTTTCTTTGCTTTGCTACTTATGTAAGGTGTACGGCTTATTAAATTTTTCTCAGTGTACCCTATTCTCTTGTACAAGATGATGTTAAACACAATGAACAAATTTAAAATATATTTTGGTAAATGATACACTGTGATATTTATTTAGTTTGATTTTTTAAGGAGTGCTCAGTCCATGAAACTGAACAACTTTCCCTAGGGAACATACGCCGTTCTTGTCCACAAAGGGCGTACACTGGTAGTGAACGTGCCATCCATGATAGCTTTGACGTCGAAAAATGATTTGTAAAAATCTTAATTCAAATAAAATATTTTTTATTTTGATTTAAGCTAATAGTCGACCTGAAATCGGCTTTTTAATACAAAACTGCATATCTAATTGCATGTTCCATCCATTTAACGATAGCATAGCAGCGTATGTTATTTGGGAATTAATTTTCAATATAGAAAAAAAAATTGTCTATGGTTGCCTGGAAGAGATTGCTACTTCAGCAATAATGCCGCCTCTTGACTATTCTTCTATATGTACTGTATTCTGTATCTATATAGTGTCAATAAAGTATATTGTATTGTAAGAGTTGTTCAGTTTTATAGACGAAATAAAAATAAAACTGTTTAGTTGAATTAAAATTCACGGTGTATAGTACAAGTCAAGTTAAAATATAAGATGGAAAACTACCTCGAAGAAGCCGTATGTTATCCTAACTGCGGTGTCGTCTAGATCCACCAGAACACGCCCTATCTATCTAGCCGCAAATTTGCTGAGGTCTTAGTCCTGCCTGCCACGTACTGGAACCACAGACTAGGAAACCAGGAGATAGCGACAGCACTTGTTAAGCAACCAAGTTTCTTCATACCGTATGATTGCAGCGATATATACGCGGTATTTACACCAGCGGTACTTACACCTTTTCAGCATGACGCTGCTTTTAGGTTATTCATTGTCGTGAATTGCGCAAGGTCATTGGGTTGCATTGTTGTCGTAAAACTACTAAATACCGAAGAAAGCTGTTTTTTAGCAAACTCATCTTTGTAATATTTTGCTCTATGTAGGCGATAAATATCGGGTGTTCGGTTTTGTAGAGCGTCGTCTCTTTCTTTGCCCGATGAGCAATATTTATCGCTTAGTACTGTATAGGTCTATAGTTTCGTAGCAGCTAATTTCGTAGGTTACATTAGTTAACATTTTCCTCTTAATCTTTACCATTTCGCAACTGTTACCCACCAACAGCTTTAAACTTACCCTAACTAAAGCGCTTTTTTTTTCAAAATTTGTTCTCTACAATTTTAAAGGCTTTTCGATAATTGTTCACTTTTAAGGTCTGTCTCTTGCAAAGTCTTTTGGTTTTCTGATCTATGGTGTTTACTTAGTACATTATGTCTGGAATACCCTTTAGTGGACCTACTGGTAGTGAAGTAGCTGTCTGTCTAGTTAATTTACTAATTTAGGACATCCTGTGTCACGGCAAAACTACCTGAGTTTGATGTGGTTGAGGCAAAATAACCTGTCTAGCTCTATTAATTAACTGGGAAAATAATTATCTAGTAACTACCTAATGAGAATAGGTAAATGGAATATCGTCTGTTTTTTAGTGATTTTAATATAATTTATACGACGCGTTAGCTAAATAACGCGAAACCTCTCAGATGTTCCACGAAATCTCTCAAAAAAAACTGACTTTTCATACAAACTGATCCAGTCAATTAGCACGAAAGCAAAAAAGGAATTTTAATTAAAAAGTCGTGTAACAAAAGTTCAGTTTCATGGGCTGACCTACAGTCCCTTTCAATTTCCCGGCAATAATGTAAACAAACCAATTTAAACACGATTTCTCCGTAATTACTTACATTTGAGTATCAATCCTGGTCATATTTACATTTCAAGGAACCATACATTCTTCTTACAATAATTTCGCCCCCTATTAACTTATTTTATGATAGTTATTTTAATAAAAAATACTCGGACGACAAAACTTTCCATAATTTGTTAAACTGCCATATTAATTCTTTAATCATCAAAGTCTTGTTTGTCTTTGGAAAGTTAGTGTCAAAAAATTATCTTGTTTACATTATTACCGGATTCTATTGAAAGGGACCTTACCTACCACCACCCGAAAGATTTTGTGTTATTTTGTTATCACGCTGAATAGTGTCGTATGTTATATAGGTTTTTTAAAATAATTCAATTTGTTGGCGAAATTGTCTATTGGGCTTAGAACGCTTTATAGTGGTTCGAGATATCGCAAGTTTTGATTCAATTTGTTAGCTAAATTGTCTATTTAGAACATTTTATAGTGGTATAGGGTTCGAGATATTATCGCAAGTTTTGATTCAATTTGTTAGCTAAATTGTCTATTGGGCTTAGAACACTTTATAGTGATGTAGGGTTCGAGATATCGCAAGTTTTGATTCAATTTGTTAGCTAAATTGTGTATTGGGCTTAGAACACATTATAGTTGTATAGGGTTCGAGATATTATCGCAAGTTTTGATTCAATTTGTTAGCTAAATTGTCTATTGGGCTTAGAACATTTTATAGCGGTATAGGGTTCGAGATATCGCAAGTTTTGATTCAATTTGTTAGCTAAATTGTCTATTGGGCTTAGAACACTTTATAGTGGTATAGGGTTCGAGATATTATCGCAAGTTTTGATTCAATTTGTTAGCTAAATTGTCTATTGGGCTTAGAACACTTTATAGTGATGTAGGGTTCGAGATATCGCAAGTTTTGATTCAATTTGTTAGCTAAATTGTCTATTGGGCTTAGAACACATTATACTTGTATAGGGTTCGTTCGAGATATTATCGCAAGTTTTGATTCAATTTGTTCTAAGCTAAATTGTCTATTGGGCTTAGAACATTTTATAGTGGTATAGGGTTCGAGATATCGCACGTTTTGATTCAATTTGTTAGCTAAATTGTCTATTGGGCTTAGAACATTTTATAGTGGTATAGGGTTCGAGATATCGCAAGTTTTGATTCAATTTGTTAGCTAAATTGTCTATTGGGCTTAGAACATTTTATAGTGGTATAGGGTTCGAGATATCGCAAGTTTGATTCAATTTGTTAGCTAAATTGTCTATTGGGCTTATCTGAACATTTTATAGTGGTATAGGGTTCCAGATATCGCAAGTTTATTACAGACATTCAACGAATCTTGTCGCTAGCAAAATGGATGCTAAAATGGGCTCGGGCTGACCAGGCTTTAGACAATGGCTTAGTGCGGATTGACCCTTTAAGGGGGTACCCTATGTGAACACTAGCGCTACTTGGATAGAAAATCATAACTTAGTGAAAACACAAAATATCAAAAATATGAACGATCAAATTGTTTCATTAGTCTTGTTGTATTTTTAGAATTGATAAATTCAGTTATCTATTGTTAATTGTAGTAACAGATAGTGAAAGTGCTAATAACGGCCGTTTTTAGCACTTTCGCTGTCTCTTACTACACCGTATAAGATTTTATAAAATTCGGTATTTCTAAAAATACTTAAGTACCTACACTTTAAAATGATCGTCCACTTTTTTAATATATTTAGTATTTCTGCTTTTTTGCTTCGGGGGTTTTTAAATTTTAAATTTTTTTTTTTTAGTACAGTTAGGGCGTTTGCGCACTACACGTATCCGGTTCTTATTCGATTCTTATCCGTTTCTGATTCGGTTTGGCCGTCCTAGTAATTGTATGGGTGCGGTTCATTTTCGATCTGTAAATTCTCACTCCGGATCGGTTTTTTTACGGATCAAAACCGAGTCGAAGTGGCCGCCATACAAATTGTACGTACGCTTGCGCACTACACGATTTTTTTACGGATGAAGAGTGAGGTACGGGGAGGGGAAAGCTCGCGCTGCTAGTGATGTGCCAAATTGGCTATTTTTTTATAAACAAGTATTTTAGTACTCGTTACAAAAATAATCGAATGCACACTCGAGACAAGAGACTCCAGGATTATATTTACGTGAAACGAACTATACGAGTAACGTGAGCGATTTTATTGCGGGATCTATATTACATAAGTAGATATAATTAAAAAAGATTAACCTAGTATTCGAATTCTATAAGTATCCGAAATCTATACTCAAGTACAGTCAACTGCTCATCAGTCAGTGGTAAAGTGTTAACACTTTGACCTTGAACGCTTCTTGCTTCTATAGCATTATGGTCGAGATCAGCTCAGTCAGTCAGCTCGACTCGGCACATCACTACGATAATATCATGCAATATCGTCTCAAATACGAATGAAAACCGGATCGGATACGGATGAGTGCGCAAACGCTAGACGTGAATTTACCGTCCGTTTTTTTACGGATCAAAAACGGACCGGATAAGAATCGGATACGGATGAGTGCGCAAACGCCCTTACCTTAGACTTCGTTATTTCTAAGTAGGCAATGAGAATACCAGAGCAGATACTTGAAGGTCCCAAAAGAATTTTCGTGCGACTCGATACGGCGACGCTGAAAATAAAATTATATTGAAATTGCGACCATCGTCAGGTACTTTCGCTCTTAGGTCGTAGCGTGTAGAGGTTCGGTCTATTGCAGGTTTAAGTAGAAAATCTTTATCCTTACTAATATTAAAAACGCGAAAGTTTGTATGTATGGATGTTTGTTAGTCTTTCACGCAAAAACTACTGAACCAATTGGGATGAAAATTGAAATAGAGATAGTTTGTACCCTGGATGTTAATCCACATAGGATACTTATTACGGGAAAAAGTCGTGTTCCCACGGGAAAATCTTACACAATGCGAGCGTATCCGCGGGCGGGCCGCTAGTACTTATAATGCTGAATACCACGAGGGGAAACATATCATACTATTTACCATTATAAATTTAAAAAAAGCGCTTTAGTTGCTTGTCTTTCTTTCGCAGCTACAGATCTACGAGATACTTAGCACAGAGACGAGTAGGGTTTATTAAGTATATTTGCATTGTATTGTTATGGGGCCAGAGAGTAACATACTTTTACCGCGGGAAAAAAAATACACTGAAAAAAATAAATCTATGCTGTGGACTGAGAGATTACCTAGGCACTTACCTGGATAACAATTAAGAGTTTGAAGTCCGGATTCGAACGACATATTTACTACCAAAATTTTTATTTTCGTGAAACTATAAAGGTCTAAAAGTTGATCCATATAAAAAACTCTTTAGGTCCAGAAGGACCACTTCCCAAAAGGACAACATTTCAATCAAACTGCTAAGTCTTAAAACGTCATCTTCCCAAAAAGACTACTTTTAACTCTTACAAGGACCAATTCCCAAAAGACTACTTTACCCGCTCAGCATTTCTGCACCTGTAGTCCTACCAAACCAAGCAGGCAGGTAGAGTATTTTTTAATATACCATTTTTTTATCTATAGTGGTGTTGTGTGATAGACCCACGCTAACCGTAATTACTGAACGCACCCCTGGCATTTAGACCCGGTCGTAATCACGCTACGGGACGGGACCCTATGATTAAATCGTGAATATATTAGATTTCCTAACGATAAGGAGATTTAATTACTTATCGAAAACAGATTTTACACTTTAATTTAACTTAATGAAACAAAAATAAAATAGATAAGTAATTAGGTAGCTTAGAAATACCATACCGGTCTTTTTAATGTTTTTATCTGTAAGATAGGTTAGGCATTTTCCATTTAAGTAAAAATATGTCCGCCGTGTGGTGACGGCAGAGTAGAATACATTTGTCACCAACCCCTACTCTTCCCGTGGGTGTCGTAAGAGGCGACTTTGGGACTACACATTGAACAGGGAACGGGCAGCAGCGCTCTCTGATACAGTAACCTTTTAATCTGCGATCTCCACCCCGCCTGCCAAGCGTGGAGATTGTGGCAAAACCCTCCACTTAAGTGGAGGAGGCTCATAGTCCAGTAGTGGACTGTAACGGGCCGTTGATTTGATGAAGTACGTGTATACTTATTTGTATTGTCAGGCATTGACGAGTTCCTAGCTAGACCAACTAGGCCTGTTTTCAGAGCAGGTATAATATTATCTATTTTTCAACTAAGCATCTGGTTCACCAACAGCTCATATACATCCCCACCGAGGGGCTCAAGCATCTTGTTAGTTAGATATTATTATGCGAAAAAGATATCCTTCCTATTATTTTTAAATGCGAAATAAACTCTGTCTGCTTATACTGGTACCTGAGAATAGACATAATCTTACTCCCGTGGTGTGCACCTCACTATTTAGAATCAGAGGAAATTACAATAGTGCAATATTAAAATTAAAACAGTTTTAAAAAACAAAAGATGAGCTTCCATATCGAAGTAATTATCGCGTCTTCTGTTTCATTGTTTTATACTCAATCATTTTGTTCGACCAAGTTCACAATTTGCTCATTAAATTGGGAGCTCGGTGATCATCTTTGCGCGTTCGGGCAAAGTTATTTGATTACAAGCTTCAAACATCTGTGTATCTCCGGACTTTCGACTCATAATTTGATGCATAAAATGACACTTTTATAAATAAAATAAATTAAATAGGAGAACCGACTGCATAACGATTAGGCTTGAAATCATAGACCTAGAAGTGAGGCAATCAACCAACTTCTTAAAAAATATTGTAATTAAAATGAGTACAAAAGCTCGAACAACCGGCTGATTCTCTTAGCAAGTAAGTTTAAAATGTTATGAGTTCTGAAAAATATAAAGAATTGAATACTTCTTTTTACTATAGGGAGTTAAAAAATGATCTTATTACTTATTGGCTAATTCCTTTTTCCCACACAAAAAAATACAATGATATCTGCGTAATATTAGATATTTTCTTATTTTATCCTGTCAATCATATATAAGCAAGTAATTCAATGGCGTTTATATAATATATGGTGTATTAAAAGTTACAGAGAAAGATGCAAACAAAATGCCGATAGAGAAGAAACCTTCTCCGCAATCGGATAAATTTGTGTTAAAAAAATGTGATTGACATTTCGCGCCGGGGGACTGTCAAAGTTAAAAAGTTTTTAGAAGAAGAATTTAAATGTTACTTTTGTTTGATAATGGAGAAAAACGGTGTGATTGATAAATTGAATTTTATTCGTAAATGAGTCTTGTAAAGGACTGAATAAATAATATGATGTTAATTTAATGGCGGGAAATGCTACTAAAGTTAATATCACCTTGGGTGTCTTATTTGGTAAACAAACATGGCGATAAGGTGACCATAGACACAAAATAGTACTTCCAAATAATAGATTTCATTGATTTAATTGAATGTAATTGAATTGGTGAATAATTGTAATTGGTCTTACTCTAATTTGTCATTGGCGTATTTATTGTGCATCAAAAGCACGATAGCAAAGGCCGTGCGTATTAAAAAAAAACTATCCAATAAATAAAAGGAAATACTATCACAGAAACGCAATATACGACATCCGAAGCGAAGCAAAAGAAACGAATTACCATTTGACCATTGAACGCAGTGTTGCCAGCGACAATTTTTTTACTGCCGTGTTTGGTGGGGAAAATTGCTGCCATGACAAATAAAATAAATAAAAAAACTATTTATTGCCGTAGCCGCAAGTTTTCCTTAAATTATGTCTGATTTCCGTAAAACACGTCAATTGCCGTAGAAATGGCAACACAGATTGAACGATTGATTGGTTGACCTATGAATGACTTAAAAATAAATATGAGTGAGTATGAATGAATATAAACTAGGTAAATTAATAAAAATATAAATTGGTAATAAAAAGACCATTATATTATTTAAAATTTATTTTCACCTGGTAGCCCTGATATAAGGGGTCACGCAAATAAAGGAATCGATGTGCCTTGCGTTTCGAGACGCGCTGAAATCGATTTTAGCGCACTCAAAGCGCGTACCGAATTACTGCCAGCAGGCGAAACCCATACAATCTGATCGCTGATGGCACTGACAGTTTGATTCGAAAGTGATTTAAGCGCTTATCGGAACGCGGCCGTGATTCATTCATTATAACATACATTTTTTAATGGTAATGGATAGACGTCTAACCAATTATTTGACTTATCTATTTCTCTCTTTATATTTTCAAAGATTCAACTAGATTATTCCGATTAAATAATTGAATTGTGTATGAGTGCGTGATATACCTCATCTCTAAAATCCAAAGACAATGTAGAGATACCCGATCGAAATATGATTTGAGGTTAGAGCGATTTATTGATAATTTTGCGAAAAACTTAGGTTTTCGATGATTAATTCTAATAGAATTTGTGAGTGAATGTTTGATAAGTATTTGTTTCAGGTGTATTTGCATTTTGGACTAGTTCTATAGTGTGATTAGCACGTAAACTTGAGATTTTGTCGAGGTGAGTGGTTTGTTTATCAAATAAGACAGTCAAGTTGGTATCAGGTATAAGAATTAAATTTCTTTATACCTCATTCGTAACATATATGCTTGCATATATGTCAGTAAAGTAAACATTTTTGATATCCTTTTTAAAGAATTTTATTTTCTATATAATTTTAGTTTTTATATACTTCCTTCTTATAACCAAACTTCTAATCGAAAGTACTATTAAAAGAACCTTGTATCAAAAATATGTTCGAAAAGCCATAGAAAAAACTCTACAAAAACTTTAAGTCCAACACAATGCATCAAAGTCCACACTATATCATCAGGGGGAGCTTTTAAAATTACCTTTTATTTGCCACCAATAATTACACGAGAATGCATCGGCGGACGTAGCTGCAGTTAAAAATGCATCGTAAAATTACTGTGGTAAAGTAAAAAATGAATTGGCTTTAGTTGAATCAATTATATGACCATCAGGGATAAACTGGTTCTGAAGATGGATTCGACTGGCTTCTGAAGAGGTACTTTTTGTTCTAGAAGGTTAAGGTAGAACCACATTCTGATCGCACATCAAATATACGTCCCCCACCGAGGAGCTCGGGCCTACTCTGAATTAGAGCGGTTAGGCCTTAGTCGACCACGCTGGCCCAGTGCGGGTTGGTCGACTTCACACACAACCTTTGAATTTATTCGCAGGAGTGTGCAGGTTTCATCACGTTTTCCTTCATCGTAAGAGCGTCGAATAGTCAAGTCAAAGTCAAATTAATTTATTTCCATAGGATGTTATTACATCACTTAGATCCGTCATTACATTTTTTTGGGTGAGTTCACTAACACAATGGCGGAATCTGTGGAGAAGAGCTCACCGAAGAAACTCCACAGTCGTCGCATCTTCTGCGTTTCCTTTTTTAAATAAAAAATTAAAATATTACAAAATTAATGCTAATTAAATATCGAAAAGGCCTGCCACTCAAGCAATCTATTCCCATGGACATCTGTCCTCTAAGTAATCAGATATCCTATAGTAACCTTTTTTATACAATTTCTGTTTTATAATTATTTTAAACTTGTCTAAAGGCAAGTTTTTAATATCAGTAGGGACCTTATTGTAATAGCGTATACAATTGCCTTTAAAAGAATTACTAATTTTATGTAGTCGGCTGACATATCAACCAACTTGTCTTTATTTCTAGTATTAAAATTGTGTATATCACTGTACTTCTGAAAATTACTCATATTTCGTTTTACATACACAAGATTGTCATAGATATATTGAGACACAAATGTCAGAACAGTATTGATTTCTTTAAACTTTTCCCTCAGTGACACTCTAGGCCCTAATCTATAAATTGCACGAACAGCCCGTTTCTGCAGAATAAATATACTATTAGCATTCACAGCGTGACCCCACAATAGAATACCATAGGTCATTAGACTATGAAAGTAACTAAAGTAGACTAGTCTAGCGGTGTCTACGTCGGTAAGAGCTCTAATTTTTTTAACTGCGAACGCTGCTGAATTCAGTCTGTTCGACAATTTAGTTATATGAGCATCCCATTGGAGTTTAGCGTCCAAAGTAATGCCTAAAAAGACTGTCGAATCTACAAGGTCCAATCTCTGTCCTTTAACTAATATATCTGTATTTATTGGTTTAACATTAGGTAATACAAATTTTACACATTTCGTTTTCTTTTCATTATGTAATAAATTATTAACAGTAAACCAGTTGACTACATTAGAGATAGCATTAAACGTACATATGAATTCGAAATTCGAAAACAGATTGGTACGTGGTGGGGATCGAACCCGCGCTGCGTCTCTCGGACGGGAGGCAGCGGCCCT
This sequence comes from Carpatolechia fugitivella, assembly GCA_951230895.1. Lineage (NCBI taxonomy): Eukaryota > Metazoa > Arthropoda > Insecta > Lepidoptera > Gelechiidae > Carpatolechia > Carpatolechia fugitivella. The sequence goes on from OX579651.1 coordinate 13,525,346, forward strand.
AGCCACTGGACCACCGACGCTATCTATCGCATATTTTCGTATGCCTATTCTGAGCGCATGCTATCAAATATTTTCGTATCTATACTTATTTGTTTTATTTTTCTTGTGTGAACATAAAAAGGTTGCTGACGATGATGATTTTCTATCGCTCGCCAACGCTCCGAAACCTAGAAAAAGAAATCTGTTTGCCAGCAGTGTTATTTATATTACATCTCGCAGACGTTTCTAAGCATAAATAAAATACTGAAAAACTGGTGGGTCGCAGTAACACTGGTCCCTAAGGACTAAAACGTCTAAGTACTAATCATCATCATCATCATCGTGTGAAACCAAACCACCAAACAAACTACTAATAATGTACCAGTGTGAAATATTTTCACATATATCTTCGTAAGATAAAATAGTTCATAGTTTTGTAATAAGTAGAGAAAATAGAAGTCTGAAGACGTGTGACGGATGGGCGTGAGATCCACGATGCCGCCTGGTTCGATGTTTTGGCACAAAAGAGAGCGAAACGTCACCAAGTTGACATGCCCCCTCCTACGGGACATTACAATTGCAGGTTGCAGGCTTAATAGCCACGAAAGAAGGTGCCTCAATGCACACACTGTTTAAATCGTCTGCAACAGGCGTGTAAGGCCAATGATGATGAGAGAAAATAGAAACATCTTTTGCCTTTTCAGCCAGACGAACGCGGTTCCGCGTCGTCGATGGTAATTCTGTTAAGACCTTAACCCAGAGGAAGTAGATTGTGTTGTTCGTTTAGTTAGTGAGTTGGCTGTAAGAAAGTACTTGTAAGCGTAATCAATCAGTGACCGAGCATAGTCAGACGTTTCCAGCGAATGTTAAAATATCTGCAAATGGGTTCGAGCTCCGACCTAAATTGCTCTTAAGTTAATATTGCGTGGAGAAGAAAAATTGAAAATTTTTGCAGGAAGTAGCAGTATATTTAGGGTTAGGTGCTGAATAAAATTTTTTTTTTTTAACAGGATCTTCAGTAATACAGGTGCTGGTTTAAATGAAGACAATTTAAGCTGGCAAAGGCTGTGTTTGGAGGCACCGCTCTTCATTTGATTGAACGTGGTGCAATTTCAAGACATGGTCTTTTAAACGTCGAGTATTTTTTGCTCCTGTTTTAGATCTTAAAAATTGTTCACCATGACCAATTGATACCTACTCAATAAAAAAAAAAAAACGTCGTTTATTTTCATAAATGTACGAAAAAAATGTTCCTAGCCCCCCAAGGACTCCTTGTAAAGGAATGCCATAGAAAACGTCTACACATTGTACACTACAAAAAGCACAGAAATTGAGCCTTATATCGTAACTTTTTATTTCACGTCGGCTCTAACCCCAGCCACAGATCTTAGCATTACATTGAAATACTTTTAAACCTTTCTTAGAACGTTGAAAATAATGAGTTTGTTGGAAAAGTGGTGTATTTTTGACGTGAAACATTAAACAACATGCCGCGTTAGAGCCTGGCTATAAAACTCCGGCCCACGGCAAGCAATTTATTTCACGTTAGACCCCCAGCCAGGACCGCATTAAGGGCGTTTCTGTGGCGGCATGCCTAGAGGCGCATTTATCGAGATATCTTAGAGAGCAATGACGCAGAGTGTGGAAAAAACTCAAGGGACATGGCGTTTTGTTACTGAACAAGTAAATTTAGTAACTCTGCCAAGACATGACTGATTCCTGTAACTTATTTTTAGCTATTTTAATCACTTAAGCTTAAACATGCAATTTGTTAGTACCAGCCACCTCCTAGATCATTTCGTCTCTGCTTTGGGCTAAGTTTTTTTTACCCAAAATCAGCCCAGTAGCTGCAGGGCCTTTTCGCAGATCGAACATTGACGGCGGATTGTGTGTGATGCATAAGAACTACCAGAAAATAAGGTAAAATAATTTCTAAAATAAACTGGATTATTTTCTACTATGCGCCTTATATTATTTTTTCAAATAACATATTAAAAAAGCTTTATAAGTACCATTATAATGTCTAAGAAGTTGATTTGATACTGCGCACTTCTTTTTTTTATCATGGGGGTTATTATAATAACCCGATACGATAATGCATTAAAATGAGTTGTTGGTGTTGTCGTGCGTTCTCCATCAGAGTACAATGAGTGCATTACATTATTATACTTACAATAATTTTAATGTCATCCAGATATGCATCAATCATCATCATGAATGACTGGCTCTCACTAAACTATATTATTTTCCGGTATTTTAAGGCTTATTATGCTATTGAATAACCCTGTATATAATGTTGTAGTGTTTTTGTCCTCTGTGAGTAGTTGAGCAGGCAGATCACTCTCATATATATAAAAAAATTGATGTGATTGTTATTTGTGAAATAAATATTTTTTTTGATGAAACAGAACCTCTGATTTATTTCCTTCAACTTCCTTAAATATTATTGCAACAAGAAGTAAATAATAAAAGATACAAAAAATAATAAGTTGGAATGTTAGGGTAGATCAAAATTAAAGTGCGCTTCATTATGAAAATGTGATCACTGATCAGTATGACATCCCATGAGATTAGGGGAGAGCGTATCAACAGCAGACAAATCATATTACACGTAGACTACACGACTCAACCTCATCTCTTCAATAGGTGATTTGAATTTTAAGTAGACAGTCCAAAAAAGTTATAACCAATTCCAATAACGTGCTTGTCTGAGCTGTGGAATCTAAAATATTTTTTACTTTCCTGTAAATACGTATTGTCTGTGGAATTCTTCGTCAGTGAAAAATAGGTGCAAATATTTGAAAATTCGATTTCGGTACTTCAATAAAATAGTAATGCTTCTAGAATAAACATTCTAAAATATTCGGCCAAGATTCAGAAACAATTTTAAATCCAAAGTCTACTGATCAGGAGGAGATAATTTCACTTCAATATGTCTCTAATATTCCAGCTCTGAAAGTATTTTATGTTAAAAATAACACATACATAAAGTTCACGCCTTTTTCCCGGAGGGGTAGGCAGAGACCACGTCCTTCCACTTGCTACGATCCACCATTATCCATTTATATATATTTTGTATGTATATTTTATTTTTATTTTGTTTGCCTTTAAGACATCCAAAGAAATATTACAATCTAGCCTAAAGACTAATGAGTAATTTAAGTAGATGTTAGCTAAGAATGTGTCCATCAACATTTGTCTTATTGTCTCTATTATGATTAAGATACTTTTATTTGTTCGTGTGTTCTTTACGAGAAGCACTGACTGCACTACATTACACTAATGTTTGCTCTACTAATTCAAAAACGGTCGGTTAAAAACAACCTGAAGAATATTTCTCTTTCATCTCATCACTTTCTTTGTTTTTTACTATTATCGTAAAGTTTATTTTAAAACTTGAATTGTTTTACGTTAAAGTACGCAGACAAGTACCCGATTCTGTACAGAAACCTTTCTCAACCTGTATATCCTTCTTATCACGTAACATTCGCTCCAACTACATCGGCGTCTTGTTAAAGGCTGTCTTTATCGGAGGAGATATCGACAGCTATTTCTCTATCTTTATTTCCACCCGATAAAGCGGACCAAAGGGAGGTATATAGCTGATATAGCTAGCTAATGTTTTTAAAATTCAACTCACGGTCGCTAGGAGCCGCCGACATCCCCACAACGACACATGTTACCAACAGCACAATTGTACACAACATTTTTACAGCACACAACTGAACTACTTAGGTCGTGTAATCAGGTTTATATATAGAGGATGTGGACAGGTGCGAATTTAGGGTTGAGACTAAACAAATCTGATGAATTTTGCTTTTGCAAAGTGCCTAAGCTTGACTGATGGATTAAGTTCGGCTTGTTTTTAAACTATTCAATGATCACCATTTAGCATTTCAAAAGTTATTTATGATCATTTAGTCGTCCTGACGTCTGCCTTCATCTCCTCATGCTAATCAGACACTTTACTTTTTTAATTTTTAATATGTCAAATATGTCAAGCAGGTCATTATTTTATTGATCTACTGCCTTACAATGTCTGGCTACGCACCTGACCACAACAGCCCACGGTGCTCGATTATCTCTATACGACGCGGCCTTGGGCAATTGAATAATCGTATCATCACCGCTCTTATTGTCATTGACAACATCAGCTCTGTCACAAATGACGGTCACTATACGGCTCTTTTGTTTCTGTCCTTCCACAAAGCCGGTCAGGTACCTAGTAAGGTTGAGTCTAGGTTACTGTAATCAGAACTGTTATCGACAGGTTGTAATTGTAATTTAGAGGGCGCGTGTGTGAATTGTGTATTGAGAAGGTCTGCAATGTTGGATTTGTTCGGTTCTATTCCAGAAACAATACCAAAATTAATGATGATGTTTGAATGTTCTGTCTGATCGTTCCAAGTACAAAAAGAAAGTTTCATTCAACGTAATTCTAGGTAATTGTTTCTGTCTGCTATGCCGCCGTAGAAGGTATTTACTATAATATTACATATATTATTATCAAAATTAAGTGTTCTATATTTATTTGTTCGGTTTGTTGCCAAGTATGTACATATGGTATGGTATGGTAAATTAAAGAACCATGCACCTGTTGTTACCTCTTTGCGTTTGTAGATTTTGTAAGCATCTAGAGGTCAGTGCCATGCTATAAATATAAAATTAGCATCCTTACAGCACTCCTACGCACCACAATTTGGTATCAAAACACTAGCGATTATAGTCAGAATTACAGCTTCCTCAATTGCTTTAATCTCCGACTTAGTCGAAATAACGCAAAAATAATGATGTGCTTTCTTTCTTGATTTTTTCTTATCTTTGTTTGCTGTTGTTTACTTTACTAAAATTAAATCTTTTATCGTAATTTATTATTAATTATTATTTGAGCGCTTTCTGTAAATATTTTCCCTTTTTTTATTTATTTTAATGATTTAAGTAAATAAATATAATCCGAATTTAGTCCGTTTATCTTACTATCAGTAATTATGTTTTGTGATCAATTATTCAATTTTACCTATCTTTTTCGTTGCTCGATATTAAATTAATAAATTATTTTGCTTTAAAGACGAGAAAGTCGGGATAAGGTTACAAAATAAAACTACAACGTTGAATGATAATTATTTTATTCTTAGATTAACATAAGTATCCACGACATAACGCCTGTGAACAAACACGAAGATTGAATAGTATCGAAGTTTGAATAATTGTCGCCGTGGCGCATAGATATTTTTTGACTTTTTCAAAAAGGTTTGGCTACAGGGCAAACCCTTAACCCGATCGTCTTTGTTTTAAACTCAAATTGTAGTTGGTTAAATTGTCCAAAGGAGTTTTTCTCAAAATTTTGATATCATTCCTAGTTTCCAAAATATCGAGCGCCAAAATAAAAAATTTGAAAAAAAAAATTTTTTTTTTCTCTATTCCGGCCATAACTTTTTTTGTTTTTGATTTTCTCGAATAATTCTTTTTGCACCTCACAGCTCTTGTGAATACGCGTCTTTTGAATATCATATCTCCACAACTCTCCGAGATATAAGACGATCGCACTTTTTCGTGAAATCGGAGCCTACACTCTGGAGCGAACGAAAAGACATTTCAAATGTCAAAAATAACAATATTAACGTCGATACGATACGACTACCAGCGAGGCATTTACTTTCATTCTCTCTTGACGATGTTCCAATACATTTATTCTTTATTACCTTCTCCCACATGTTATCTTTTATAACGATCTTACAAAACACGGTACAAACTGTTGATCTATTTATTATTAGGGTGCGCTGGACCCGGCTGAATCGATACGACGCGTTGCCAACCATCTTTTGTTAGGGGATGACACCATAGAACATTGAAGTAATAATACAAGAAATTGTCTATTTTGTGTGTGGGGTAGAGACTTCTTATTCTTTAAATGAATATTAAATAGCCTTGTATAAAATCTGAGATAGCTTGCAGAGCGCAAATTATTTATATATTTAACCATTGTACACAATACATGACAAAAATACAATTACATTTGAAAAAACGACACAACAGGCCTGCTTATTTCCAAAGAAATATCTTCCAGCAGACCTACTGAAGAGAGAAGAGATAGTAAGACGCAGATAAAAACGTGCACAACTTTATGAAATACAAAAGAACAAGACAATCACAAGAATTACTTATAAATATTATGTAAATATATATATAAATAAACTAACACAATATGATACTAAAATAAATACCCAAAAATATAAAATATAACATATTTATAATTATTGCAAGATGTCACATACATTTACTTATAAGGCGAGAACCAATATCTTCGACTTTTAAGTTCAGTTACACTGATGTGAGAGAAACAAAAACATGGTCTATATATATTTTCATTGGCACTTACTAATTTTTTTTAAGAAAAGAAAGCTGATGTTACAAAACCTACTAACAATCTAAAACCATAGCTCTACTCTAGACTAGATACTTACTTATTTACGATGATATTGATGATAGAAATTTGATGAGTAAGTTATTAGGCATATCTACTCTGCAAACTATTATATTCTTCTGTGGGTTAGCCCCTAAGTGCAGGGCCCTACTGCAAACGATTACTGGCGTATTCCGTGATGCGAGCAGCTTTTTGCTGCTCAAAGCTGTTTTTGTTATTCATACTCAGTTGTTTTTGCTACTCATACTCAGTTGTTTTGCAAGTGTAGCTATTACGACTGTATTACTCTACGAATTCCGGCTATTCTCTTTGAGTAAGTTTTTTTACTGCGCTACATGTGAATAGCATTTTATTGCTGCTTTCGTAGTTCTTTTCACTTTGATGCCAATTTTGTTTGTTTTCATTTCACTTTGCAATCAGATGTGTTCGAATAGTGTGAAGTCGCTCTTTCAGTTATTAGATATAGATAATTTCAAGCTTTTTGCTTCTTTCTCAAATTAGTAAATATATATTTTTACACTATATAATGATGGTACTATAATAACAACTTGTATTTGTATATCTCTTACAAATAGTTTACATTCCGTGAATTATTTGGTTATTGCCTCGTTTGTCTTGCTTCCTTACATTTATTTATTTCTTAGATACTTATTTGTTTTTTCACGATCACTCGCTTCCTTTAATCCAATTTTGCACGTTTGACCGACGCCATAAACACGGGGCCGCTGTAAAAAAGTTTCATTACCAAAGTTAGCTTCAAATTTTAAAATCCCATCAACATTCGTATTTACGTTGGCTATAATTTTGGTCTCCCCTCCTCTTTTCCTGTTTGTTCTGTCTGGGGGGAATCCTGCGAAAGTTTTCTTTACAATCGGGTTTGGATTTGAAGATAAATATGCTCTAGACATTAGCAGTGAAAACCTGATTGAAAATAGTTGAAAGGTAAAATATGCTTTGTGTTGAACATTTTGATGAATTTGTGAAAACTATAATTTTTTAAATGATTAAATACAATGATGTAACCTCATGTAGCAAATACCGACGACGATGATGTAGCGGAACCGCTAGAATTTTTAAAATTGTTGAAATAGTAAAAAAAAACAGTGCTTGTCAAAGATGTTATCTACTATTTACCGCAGATTCATATCAGATGATGATGTTAGTCCCCTAAACTCTTTTTTTTATACGAGATGATTTGAGGATTATTAAAACTTCAAGGAATAGTTTTCAGTAGTTGATAACTTAGCTACGACGAAGATATAGACTATTCGTAGTAACTTGGTGCCAGATTTGGCCCAAACTTGACTGAATGACTTGTCTTGTTCGCAGTTTACAGCTAACTTGCGTCATAATACAAACACGCCGGAAGGACAGTGGAACTGTTGTCAACCCTACCCCCAACTTTTGTACCGTGACAGTTAAGCTAGTGTTTAGAAACCCGTATTTTGTACCGTCAGCAATTATTTATTTATTTAAACATTTATTGTACACATTAAACAAGAAAATTAAAATCATCTTTAGCCCGGTAATTTTTCTGAGCAGTATAATCTAAAATTTTTGTGCTCGAAGGCATGCATGGGAAATAATAGACACCCACAAGTTTTCCATAGATTCAAAAGTGGAGTGGACATCGCGACTTACTTAAGTAATTTTCTGTTATTCATTAATCAATTAAATTGGTTCTCAAATCCGAAATCTTTAGCGTTGCATTGGCTAGTTTTTAGCAACAGAGTTTATGGGTTACTTTTAGCTAGGTACCTAAATAATTCATCGATTTTTTTTAAACACGCAAGATTACACACGCATTTTTTGTACTAATAATTTTTTAATTAGGTAGTTTGTTAACTGTGCGACTGTACCGCGTCCGGTGAGTCACGTCTCGGTTGCCTATTTATATCTAGGTACATAATATTTAACAGTGGTAGCTATTCTAGCTATATAGGTATATAGCTACCATGCTTGGACGAATAAACCGCCCCCATGAAGTCCCCATGCCATCGTCGACGACTGCCAGCTCAGCTGAGCTGCCGACAGCTCTATGAATCAGAAAATCAAAACTTTCTAGACATAAAGCATGTCTGTTAGAATCGAGGTAGCTCTTTAGATATTCTAAGAGTAGGTACTCTTAGGAGTAGGCTGAGCTGGCAGTCGTCGACAATGGCATGGGGAGGAACAATTTGTCATCTTTACCATACAAATATTAATTAAACCTCTATATACGTACTTACTCCGCTGGCTCAGCGATCCAAAGTGGACCTTGGCCTCCGAGACGAGAACACACCATCCATCTCGATCTTGTGCCGAAGATTGGCAAACCTCTATATAACATTTAAAATTATTTTGCAGATTTATCTATTTAAAACAAAAGAGACAAAACTGACCAGAATTGAGAGAATATCATACTAGCGCTATATCTACGGATTTTCGCTGCAATGTTCATATTTCGCTGGGCTGAGCTGGCAGTCGCCGACAATGGCATGGGGAGCAACAATTTGTCATCTTTACCATACAAATCTGGCTGTAGGAAGCGATTCGGGAAATCATTTGATGTTACATTTTTGGTACTTTGCAGTTTGTTAGCGTAGCGAAGAATACTTGAATAGTCTATTCACACAGTGACTGTAGCTTTGGGTACATTATTGATAAAAACGTTTATTCTCGTTTTTCAACACAACAAATGTAAATAAAACAAAATCGCTTACTCATACCTACTTCACTTGTAGGAAAAACCTCCGAGCTACTTCAACAAATGGATGCCACTGGTAACAAATAAAGGCCGTAGGTTTAAAGGCAACTTTTCAATAAGTGTGAAAGTAGTCCACTGTAATTTTATTTTAAACACAGAAGCGCTGTCTTCTTCGTCTTCTATACGCGATCTGAATACAGCAGCTTCACTGTAAATCCATCGACGCTAATAGTAGTGACGAAGTAACAAGCTTTCGCAGTAACGTGCGTCGCGGTCTTGTAAAGTCGAACGTTTGATATGTAGGTTGTTAGTGCATCGCAGTGTTGTTGTACATTCGCATTGACGATATTCGAAGTCTATATGTTGATAAGTATAATGAGGTACAGCCGCTCTGATGTATATGACTACTATACTATGGCCACGAATGCTTTCAGATCGCGCGCAGATTGTGGGTGGGTAAAATGGTTAATTTATTTACTGGTGGCTCTGTGAGCTGGTAGACTTAGCGAGTTTGTATATATTTATATTTATTTTTTCTCCACAAATATCCCCGACCCCTTGAAATTTATCTAACTCAAATATATTTATTTTATTTTAATTGGTTGAGAAATGTGACCTGTAGAGGAAAACAGCTTCAGCTTATAAGCTGGCAACCCCCATAACTCTGTCATTTTTTTAAATTTCGACAAAAAAATTTGATTAAATTTATCGAACCTGCTTACAAAATTTCACGAGAATCGGTTGAGAAACGCGACCTGTAGAGTGGAACAAACAGACAGATGGACAGACAGATAGACATACAAAAGCAATTTTGGCCAAGCTGGAACAGAGACGCTTCGCTCGCTCGGTCAATTACAATAATATCTGTATGTAAGTATATTGGAAGCGCTATACAAGCTAAAGCTAGATTAATCCGGCTGGTGGACATGCATGACCAGGATGTACGGGTTTATGGGTTATTCATGGACCATCCGATTTCGACAGTTGTTTTCACAATCCATCATGCCTTTGACACGGTGATGATATTTTCCTGGAATACTCGCACGGACAGTATATTTTATTTTTTTGTTTATTTCTGTTAGTTTGAAAATTCTGATTGAATGTGGGTTTTCTGCTAGTAAAATATATTTTTATAGCATTGGTTTACACCAATACTATTCAGATTACTGATAATACTAATAACAATAATAATTACTTATTTTAGATAGTCTAAATCTAGTGTTTTAAAATAAGAAACTTGCTTTTTTTCGCGTTGTACTTTTTTGTGCTGCAAATATTCAAATTTAACCTTTTTTATTAAGCAACCCCGCAAACCCCTTTCCACTCGTCTAGTTAAATCCCCACGCGTCAACTTCCAAAGAATAATCCTTGCACGAATTCGTCCGAGTGCACACTCACTAATCAGATCACATTAGCGCCCGCGTGAGCACCCGCCCTAATGGACCCCTGACTGGGTTCCGACTGACAAAGGATCCCCTAGTTGACGCGCCTATGTAGACGACATGGCGACACTTGAGTCCGTCGAAGTTTGAAATTTTATCTCAAAAAATATAACTTAGTCGACCCCTTCAGACCGAATAAAGGATTAGTTAGACATCAGTAGTAAAGGACAAAAAGCAAAAACGTTTTTTTGACTTACACCTTATACTTTAATAACATAAAGAAAAAAAAAGTTGTTACTGAAAACATCATTTACATTTGATTTTTTTTAGAGAGTGACTGACAAAGACGGAGTTAATCAGCTTAAAAATACTTTCCTAAAACTCAATAAAACTTTCAACAAGTAATTTTACAGACTTATTTAACTGAAATCCACTAAAAATGAGTTACTTACTTAATTGTTATATATTTACCAGTTTACACACTATAGTATCGAATATGCTATAAATAACCTACGAATTGTTAAAAAAACACACACAAATAGCGTCCAGACCAGATTTTTTAATGATGTAGCCATGCTTGTCTACAACTTAAAAACAATTTATAGTTATCAGACCAATTTTTTATATGATATTCGCACATTTTAGTTTTACCAGATAGATAGTCAATATTCGAAAACGAAGTTTAAAAGGAAATTCTGTTGAAAGGGTTTCTTTCTATCCAGTAACTACACGCGGCTGTAATTTGATTTGCTTTGGCTTTACTAATGGAGCTCCCGCGGCCACTGACGACTGACAAAAGCTCCCTCAGAGCCAACTTTTATAACCACAGAAGCAGACATTGATAGATGACTAGATCTTTGTCTGAAATTCAGCCTCATTCAGAAATTAAATTGTCCTTATTTTGGTAATGATTTATCAAAATGCCATTCAGTATTTTTAATAGCTTACGTCAGTTGACGACTATTTTATTTATTACTTTTATACGAAACGAAAAGAAGAGAGCCGAAGAGTTGCAGGTTATAGTTTTTTACAAACTCTACAATATAAGGTATTTTAATTTCGCTTCATTCAATATTTAAGTTTAAATACATTTATAGAACCATAGATTTCACAATTATAGACTAATAGGCTGTAAATTCTAGGGTCTAATTCGTCATACATTCTCAAATTTACAGACCTCAAGGTATAAACCACGAATAGTCCTGACCAAAGCTCTCTCAGTGCTCACCTAATCTCGTTAGCACCCATCTAACTATAATGAATCCTACTGACAACGACGCAAACTCCACAGTACGGATTTAGGTTACTATTTCAGGCAGCTACTGTGTTGGGCTAATGGTTCGACAGAAAACATGAACTTTGTCTAATGACAGATTTACAGTGAACTAGATGTCCGCCCGCGGCTACACTCGCGTAAGATTTTCCCGTGGGAATAAAACTTTTTCCCATAAAAAGATTCAGCTACAAACTATCTCCATTCCAAATTTCATCCATATCTGTTAAGTAGTTTAGACGTGAAAGCGGAACAAACATCTAAACATCCAAACTTTCACATTTATAAAATTTGTGTGATATTTTTCTACTTGTCTTGAAGAAGTTTGTCTTGCTCTATCTAATCTTTATCCAAAATTATTTTTTGTAATCTGCTTCGCGGTTCAATACAAATTTTCCACATGAAAAAATCGTTAATTATAATTAACGATAATTATCTGTATGTATATTGGACAATACACTTTCTAATACATAATTTATGACGAATTCCTTTTGTTTCAGGTTTTATTCAGAATCTCCAACCAAGGACGAATTGGAAATAAGAATTCAAAGTAAGTTAATTAGGTTTCCTATGGTCGTTAGGTAATTGTTAGAAATCGTATTCAATATTGAACTTTGCCGGAATCGGTCGCTACCGCCTAGGTTTAACCTCTTGTATAACGGTGTATAATTTTCGTTTAACGGCCTTAAAGGAAAACCCGTTAATTACATTAATTTGTTTCTGGACAGGTAATTTAACTAATTTATAGGATAACAATTTGAAATCCTTTATATTTTAATTTTCTTTTGTTCTATTTGTTTTTTTAAATAATGGCGAGCCTTTTAAATGCAGCAATAATTAGAAAAACTCTATTCAGCAAGCCGTGAATGTCCAAATCCCAAAGGACATCGACCTCGTCACTATGGACACTGTACTAAAAATAAGAAACCATGAATGCACGGTGAGTGAGCATTATAAAATAACGCCCACTCATTGGTCCGTATAAAACAGTATACGAAGGCGGGGTGAGTCATTTACAATTATCGGGAGGGGAGTCTCACCCCATTTGAATCCAAATTAAAATTCCAAGCGGGATGTCGGGTAACAGATGATCTAAATTTACAATGGACAATCAGAAATATTATGATGGAAAAGAATGGTCAATGGTTCCAGCCAAATGAGCCAGGTATACTTTTTTTTTTAGATTTGATTTATGATTTCATTTCAAATGGATCTGAATCTTAAAAAGTAGAATTTTACTAAATTCTATGTCTCTTAAATAATAAATTGGATATGAATGGATTCGCTTCATAGTGTAGGTTTTAATTTGAAATTTCGATAGGTTTAGAATAGTTGTGTGGATTATACTTAAACTGTATTATATGTATTTAGATGATGAATTTAATTTCTTCTGAAATGCATATATTGCTTTTTGCTTATGCGTAATTTATTTAGCGCTCCATCTTTTATCTTCAAATGCAGGCTCCAGCAGCAATTATAAATAATAGTATTAATCACTAATACTTAGTACGGTCGGTGGCAGTTGGAATGGCTGATGCACTCTCAATCCTAGCATTAGGGTCCATTTTACTCTTCACACTCTCTCAGGTCTTTTCATCCCTGCAATGTGGGGGAGCAATATGGCGTCTAATTGCGACGATTCAGAACTAGCATTCGAGCGTATACCCCGACTTGATTGATTATTATTGTTTGTAGATATTCAGCGCAATTTCTAAGATAATTTTTCATAGTCTTAGGTAAGCGATGTGCAATATCTGGAAACTTCGAGGGTGCAGCTGCAAAAGTCAATACGTGCTTCCGTTTGCGATAAAATGTTTTGTCGTCGTAGTACTTGCAGTACTCGTATATAATAAATTTTATTTATTAAGTATACTGCAAAAATAAAAAAGTTTGGCTAGATCTATGATCACACTAATATTATAAATGTAAAAAAAAAATATTTGGATGTTTAGATGTTTGTTCCGCTTTCACGCCTAAACTACTGGACGGGTTTGGATGAAATTTGGTATATAGATAGTTTGTACCCTGGAATAATACATAGGATACTTTTTACCGGGAAAAGTCGTATTCCCACGGGAAAATCTTATATAATGCGGGCGTAGCCGCGGGCGGACCGCTATGAAATAATGGCGTAATAAATTGTATTTTTTTTCATAAACTTGCCCTTTCTATTAAGTGACGCGAAGAACTTGTTAAAGAAAAAATTAATACCGTATATTCATAATCTGCATATTTAATATCACAAAAGTTATATATTATACTATATAACATACCAAAAATTGCTTTGGCCTTTGCATAGCTTAAAATATTACTTAGAAGATTTTTAGAAATTTCTACTCGTATTTTAAAATTTTGTGTGCAGTCACGCGAAGATGTTTACTAAGTTGCTTTTTAATAGCACATTTCGACCCACACAGCTTTACAAATCGGGTCGCTTTAAAATGTTATACTTTAAATCCCAGTTTGGGTAATGTAGCGCTATTTAAAGACAGCTTTACAGCTAGTCAGTAACTGACGTTAGGCTGACACCTGTGACCCAGTACTGCCATCCTATAAATAATAGATTGCAAGTTAGCATTGATCCGACAGTAGTTTAAAAAAATGTGCATATTCACATTTTTTTTAAATTCATTAATAGAAATATTTCAAGTACCAGATAAACACATAAAAAATATTTTTTCAAATAACTTGCTCAGAAACAAAGTTATAAGGCTTCAAAGTTGTTGGTTAGACAGAGAGGTCCGACATGACCATTGACGTCTTTGGTCATGCGGGCCATAATATATCCGCCATAGAAAATTTTGTTTTCGTTGATGATGAAAAGAGGGACAGATATATTTGTTTAATAATGCTGTATCTAGTTTGTTTTTCGATCAATTTGGATTCTGTTTTGACTGTCAGTATTCTATTTTTGTATAATTTCAGATGAACTATGAAAAAAGCTAATATTTTTTTTATTCATATTCCCTATTATTTGCACGTTGTTGGCAGTAGCGGGTCAGCTCAGCACTGACTTGACAGCCAACTGACGACGACGTCAGTGGCAGTACGTAAACCTGCCTTTTAAAGGAAAACCTTAGAAAATTATATTTTGCTGCTTGCAAAACTTGTTAGCATAGAAAAACTAATCGTAATATCTGATTAGAACGGGAAATGTAATAATTAAGAAATGTGTTCCCAGAAAGGAGAAAGAATCTGATTAGGTTCAGTTCATGTTATCGTACATGGTGTGAGAAATGAAATCTAACCAGTATCAAAGGAATTCCTTTAGAGATGATAAGTGCTGTGAGCATGAACATGTAGTGAATGCTCAATTAGTTTTGCAATTAAATCTTGAGATTTCTTAGTAACATAGTTGTCTTGTCTAGAAAGGTTCTATTTCAGGAGACTGTCAGGTGTTACATTCCACAAGTTCGATATGTTTAGATATTAGCTCATAGACTGAATTATAAGGCAAATGATGCCTCGACGCGACGCTGGCCCAGTTCGGGTTAGTCGACTTCGCACAAAACCTTTGAATTTCTTCGCAAATGTGCAGTGCAAGTTTCTTCATGATTTTACCGTACGAAAGAGCGTCGTCCCTCGAATGTAATGAAATGTATTAAATATTGAAAATTTAACTGCTACGTTTTGAATATTCAAGTTTAAAGAGGTACTTCTACTAACCTCAAAGTTGTTTTCTTACCTTTTAATTTTTATAGTCTTACTTGTTTGGTAAAGGAATGCATGTAGTTGAATGTGAGTTATAAGAAGCATGCGAAGACAATAGCGCGTAAGACCGTGTTCGTGTTTATCAGCGACGCGACGACGTTAGCATCCAAATAAGCTTTTGCGTGTTGCAATTTGCAACGAAGATTTTGCGGTCTCACGTCATACATAAAGTAAAGCTTTATAAGCAAATATTTATTACTTATCAAACAAGTATCAAATCAAATCAACGGCCCGTTACAGTCCAAGTAAGTATCTATCTATCTATCTAGCCCACACCCACCCACTGCTGAGTATAGGCCTCTTCTTTATTGCGCCATTTTTCACGGTCCTGTGCAGTTCTCATCCAGTATTTCCCTTCCACTGTCACTATATCATCTGACCATCGGGCTGGTGGTCTGCTCCCGAGCGTTTTCCATGTCACTGCTTTGGTCCACCTTCCGTCATCCCGCCGCGCTATGTGCCCCGCCCATAAGTATACATTACACAGTGATAAGCTGATTACTTGACACTGGCTAAATTGCAAATCAGCAGAAGCCATTAAAAAAAAAAGTATAAGTAAAGTATAAAAAAGTATTATCTCTCTTAGTTATTTCATTCCAAGTTTGTGCGTCAATAGCAAAAGCACCTAAGTCAAAATATGTATTCTCAATAAATTGATGTTAGGCTATGAAACCCTAAAGTATTTAAATAACCTGATACACAAAAACAGTTAGACAGATTTTCATCCAATATTCCAACTTATAATTAGCTTCAAATATTTCAAAACAGTAATTAATTCAGACAGCCGCCGCCGCCGCCGCGCGCCTTTCGGTTGGAAAAGCTACGAACTATTACATGGACACAATTATACTTCAAACTTATATCCGTAACTTTTCTTCGTCAAGAGCTAAAAATGTAAACAGCGGGAATAAATGAATAATACCTACCAGCAATCTAAAGCAGCATTAAAAATTTGATGCTGCATTTACACGAGTCCATTTGATGTGTCCTTTAGGCCAAGCCATTATTGTTCTGTGTCTTGTGTTTCTGTATTGGTGTCAATATAGCCCGTCACAGACGGAGCTATAATATATATATTAGCACGAGGCAGCCAGCTCTCTCATCACCATTCACTTTGTGTGCAAAGCGGGGGTCAAGCAGAATGGCCGGTCACTGATTGATACGCCATTTTGTTTGACCCCCGCTTTGCGTGAAAGTGAATGGCGACGAGAGAGCTGGCTACCTCGTGCTATAATATATATTATAGCTGCCGTGTGTTAAAGAATATTGTATTTTTGAAATAAATAGAGACATTCTATCAAATTAGAACGACTTTTAAGTTCTTAGTTTGCCAGGATTATCCGCCGCCGCCAGTTTTATCATTAAAAAGCAGTTATTTTTTATACATTAACCTTTATGATTTTGTGTTAGGACGTCACAAGAGCGTGTTCACTATGAATCTCATTTAGAAAAGCACTAGGGTCTTAGATCGGCGGATAGTTAATAATTTACTGAAATTTGGGAAGCACACACGTAACCACATCTCTAGACACATATAAACATAAACAATCACACACTAATACACACCCACCACACTACATAATGGCACACCAAATAAGTTTTTAAGCTGTAATTGTTTTTAATGCTTTTGTTTTATTTTATTTTACTTTTTTTGTTCTTGATTTTTAATTTTTTGTAATTATTGACGCATAGGAAGAGAC
Organism: Carpatolechia fugitivella; assembly: GCA_951230895.1. Taxonomy (NCBI): domain Eukaryota; kingdom Metazoa; phylum Arthropoda; class Insecta; order Lepidoptera; family Gelechiidae; genus Carpatolechia; species Carpatolechia fugitivella. Next base: position 13,542,501 of record OX579651.1, read on the forward strand.
TGACTCCCAAGATACACAGGTACTAGTTTGGGAGTCAGAGGTATCGTATACTGTTATTTAAGATTATTATTATTATTATATTTATAAATAACAGAATGAATCCTCACAATAGTAGAACTGTCGATCTTTTCCGCATTGACAGACGTGCGTCGTTTGTTAACCAGCAACCTTGGTTCGGCGGTCCATGTTCGTTACACGTTACGTCGACGGTCGATGACACGATGAGAATTTGTTATGCCTTTCTGCGATGCGATGTATCAGGTTGATGAAAACTTATTGTTGTAGAGATTGTGGTGGTGGATTTCTGTGGGTCTTGTTGGTAGAAATGCTCTATAGATTTATGGACATGCATGTTTATATGCCAGATTACTTTAGATGGAATTCCAATATAGATGTGCCAGATACTTGGTAAAAGCGGTTGCTAAGCAGTGGACTAAAATTATTCGGGAGATATTTTCTATCTGAGAAGTATTCTTACAGTACATACTTTTACCGGTTTTTTATTATTAGCTTGTGCTTCAATTGTTATATGGTTTTACCAAAAATATTACAATTTTTAAAAGTTAATTTTCAAACATTAAAGTGCAATATAGATAAACTAAAGATACTAAATTATTTATTTCCTAGAAAGTTGAAAAGCTTGTAACAAATCTTAATATCAAGTGTCAATAACAAAGATCAATTCAAATTAGAAATGCCTTCGGTAAGTTCTGTGAAATAAAACACTACTTTATTTATTCTACTACTTGATCATTTATTTATTTTCCATTGTAACTTGCTAAGACACCTTTCGAAAATATTTAAGATATTCTTCGTTTCGTTTACGGATTTTTTCGACTCTGTATTTTTTTGCAATTTGTTTAGTGAGTGTGGAATTCGAAAGCCAAAAGAAGTCAATTAAAAGCAAAACTTTTTTTTAAGTGGTTGAGATTTTCTATTTAAGTATAGTTATTTGTCAGTCTTGTGATGTGACCCGTGCGTATAGTAAGTAACTACCAGCGTCAGTAAATTTTAAAAAAGGCTCAATTTCAAAATATGCATTGTACCTTTGCAAACCCAGGGCAGATATGTAGTAAATAGGGATCGGATTTTTTTTAAAATTTTATAAATCCAAACGTCTTAGTTTCTGCTATCGAACACTAAAAGACTTTTTGCTCTATCTTTAAAATTAACCGAGTTATAAAGGTTTGAAATTCAAGATTAGACACACCCACTTGTGACACGTCATTTGTTAGTAACGCCGTATAATCTCCATACAAAAAATCGTTTTTGAAAGAGACAGACATATTGAAACTTTAAAAAATCACTGTAAATTCGTTTTTCAACCGATTCTGTTTTTTTCTTCGCAAATCGTCTGCTACTAATCTATATTTCAAAAATAATTCATAAAATATGGTGAACAGTCCGATCCCCTATTGTATTCCATTCTACTCGGAAAGGTTGAGCAATCGCTTCCCCCGGGATCCGGATTGTTTTCGCGAACGTAGCGCTTCTATTCCCGGGGTAATGTCTAGCTAGATTTTGTGTTAGGACGTCACAAGAGCGTGTTCACTATGAATCTCATTTAGAAAAGCACTAGGGTCTTAGATCGGCGGATAGTTAATAATTTACTGAAATTTGGGAAGCACACACGTAACCACATCTCTAGACACATATAAACATAAACAATCACACACTAATACACACCCACCACACTACATAATGGCACACCAAATAAGTTTTTAAGCTGTAATTGTTTTTAATGCTTTTGTTTTATTTTATTTTACTTTTTTTGTTCTTGATTTTTAATTTTTTGTAATTATTGACGCATAGGAAGAGACTGACTCCCAAGATACACAGGTACTAGTTTGGGAGTCAGAGGTATCGTATACTGTTATTTAAGATTATTATTATTATTATATTTATAAATAACAGAATGAATCCTCACAATAGTAGAACTGTCGATCTTTTCCGCATTGACAGACGTGCGTCGTTTGTTAACCAGCAACCTTGGTTCGGCGGTCCATGTTCGTTACACGTTACGTCGACGGTCGATGACACGATGAGAATTTGTTATGCCTTTCTGCGATGCGATGTATCAGGTTGATGAAAACTTATTGTTGTAGAGATTGTGGTGGTGGATTTCTGTGGGTCTTGTTGGTAGAAATGCTCTATAGATTTATGGACATGCATGTTTATATGCCAGATTACTTTAGATGGAATTCCAATATAGATGTGCCAGATACTTGGTAAAAGCGGTTGCTAAGCAGTGGACTAAAATTATTCGGGAGATATTTTCTATCTGAGAAGTATTCTTACAGTACATACTTTTACCGGTTTTTTATTATTAGCTTGTGCTTCAATTGTTATATGGTTTTACCAAAAATATTACAATTTTTAAAAGTTAATTTTCAAACATTAAAGTGCAATATAGATAAACTAAAGATACTAAATTATTTATTTCCTAGAAAGTTGAAAAGCTTGTAACAAATCTTAATATCAAGTGTCAATAACAAAGATCAATTCAAATTAGAAATGCCTTCGGTAAGTTCTGTGAAATAAAACACTACTTTATTTATTCTACTACTTGATCATTTATTTATTTTCCATTGTAACTTGCTAAGACACCTTTCGAAAATATTTAAGATATTCTTCGTTTCGTTTACGGATTTTTTCGACTCTGTATTTTTTTGCAATTTGTTTAGTGAGTGTGGAATTCGAAAGCCAAAAGAAGTCAATTAAAAGCAAAACTTTTTTTTAAGTGGTTGAGATTTTCTATTTAAGTATAGTTATTTGTCAGTCTTGTGATGTGACCCGTGCGTATAGTAAGTAACTACCAGCGTCAGTAAATTTTAAAAAAGGCTCAATTTCAAAATATGCATTGTACCTTTGCAAACCCAGGGCAGATATGTAGTAAATAGGGATCGGATTTTTTTTAAAATTTTATAAATCCAAACGTCTTAGTTTCTGCTATCGAACACTAAAAGACTTTTTGCTCTATCTTTAAAATTAACCGAGTTATAAAGGTTTGAAATTCAAGATTAGACACACCCACTTGTGACACGTCATTTGTTAGTAACGCCGTATAATCTCCATACAAAAAATCGTTTTTGAAAGAGACAGACATATTGAAACTTTAAAAAATCACTGTAAATTCGTTTTTCAACCGATTCTGTTTTTTTCTTCGCAAATCGTCTGCTACTAATCTATATTTCAAAAATAATTCATAAAATATGGTGAACAGTCCGATCCCCTATTGTATTCCATTCTACTCGGAAAGGTTGAGCAATCGTTTCCCCCGGGATCCGGATTGTTTTCGCGAACGTAGCGCTTCTATTCCCGGGGTAATGTCTAGCTAGATTTTCTCTGTCTGGCGACTTGGAACGGAACATGTTGCTGGAAAGTTTATGGAAAATGTGCTCGTGCTTTTAGGATACGTGTGAAAATGGTTGGAACTAGAAGAAATTTGTAGAATCACTTCGTTGTCTTGTGTCGTGTGTGCCAAGGCGTGTCAAATAAAGTACGATTTATTTTTAACACATTATTTCTTAGTAATACGAATGTTTCAATTCCCTATTCCCCATTGAGGGGCTCAAGCCTGCCTTGTATGAGTACTTGGAGATCAGGTCTTTGTCTTTGACTAAGACTTTCAGAACATTATTGGTCAAATAAGTAATTCGTCAAAAATTCTACTAGGTAGTGTAGCGTTTTAAAAAAGGGCTAGCTAACCTGTGGTAGACAACCACAGCACAGGTTAGCTAGCCCTTTTTTAAAACGCTGGGCATACTGCCCATCTGGCAGATTTTTTAGCTTGTTTTTTGTATCTGTTGGATGTATTTTTTGTATGCGGATGTATTACGGATTTTGCCAAATTTTATTTACCGTTAAAATTCTTTTCTAAATTCTAAAAAGGCCGTTTAGGTTGCTCTGGCCCTCCCCTTTTTGGTTCCCGTTTGGCTATACTCTCCCGGGGAACTCCGCGGTTTTTACACCTTCCTGCATCGATACACTCCCAACACAACACTAGTTCACCGACACTATATCGACGGAGTCCCCTCAGGACCCGACTCTCGGCTTATCTTTTTGATTCTTTGGCAATATCTATACCCTTTTAAATTTAATTTATACTGTTCGGACAAATTCTACTCACTCTTTCTTTGTTCTCCTAAATTTCACGTTTCACCTGTGGTTGACAACCACAGGTTAGCTAGCCCTTTTTTAAACGCTACAGTAGGTAGTTAGTGATAGGATTCGAACTACTGCTTAATGAACGGGCGTTTATTAATGTTCTTGTTTATTATTCGACGCTTTACTATGTAGGATTTTTCTTTCGTATAAAAGATAAAGCCTGCCCGATCTTTGTATTCTCAATTTTGGCGTACTGAAAATGAGGGTATTTAAAAATTTTTCAAGAAGACCTGGTGGTTGTATCGGGTTACATCACATCACGTGCTTCTTTTCGTAATTTGATAACACCTAGATATTATTTCTTATAATAATAAACGTAACTCAAATGACTAAAGATATGCTGTGATAGTGTAATTATGTTAGAGTTCACCGCTTTTTCCCACTCCCGGTCGTTCCCAGGCATCGAACCGCAACCATTCGTAAAGGTGGTGTCTGCTTATACTCACTAACGGCTATAGCAGTGGGTGCAACTGCGCGTTTTAAAAGTTGAAAGGATTATACAAAGAGCAGTCTAAAACAAAACGTTGACTGCAAGTCAGCTGCGTGGTGAAAAAGCAGTTACGTTACGATGTCGCTATATCAACTGCCCTCTGAATGCAATCAATCAATCAATCAGCCTATTGCAGTCCACTGCTGGACGTAGGCCTCCCCAAGGGTACACCAAAGCGCCCGTTTTACTCATCCAGCCACCACCCGCGACCTTCCTCAGGTCATCAGTCCACCTGGCAGGGGGGCGTCCTACACTACGTTTCCCGAGACGCGGTCTCCATTCGAGAACCCGTGTGCTCCAACGCTCATCGGTTCTGCGACAGACGTGGCCAGCCCACTGCCACTTCAGCTTGCTACATTTCTGGACGATATCCACCACCTTGGTCCTCTGCCGGATGATTTCTCCTTCTGAATGCATGCAGTTTTAATCAGTTTGTTACTATACGTCCCTTCCCTATCTGTGGGGATCAATACGGCCTCAAACCTACCTCGATAAACAATCACGCTGGCCCAATGCAGGTTGATCGATGCTACACAAAATCTTTGAATTTCTTTGCAGACGTGTGCAGAGTCCCTTACAATGGTTTCTTTCACCGTAAGACATATCAGTTTATCTAGGCACAGCCTCAAATGTTATTTCTATAGCAATCACCTGTTGTTAAGTCCTATAACGAGCGAGTTTGTTCACGTACCTTTGTTATCTTAGAACATAATGATAAAAATAGCCGCGCCTTACCTTATGCGTGCACAATAAGTAAAAAAACAAACAAACAAACAACCTCTTACCCCAAACGCATATACCGCCTCCGTTCCGTTCCGTCCGTCGTGGGTAATAATTTAATTCAGCTGTTTTAACACCCACGCTTAGCGTGTAAAGCCGGTAGTGTAAATATCCACTAGGTATAGAGACTAGAGATATAGTTAGTTCCTTGTATAGGAATATATTAACTAGTTTCTCCGACTTAGCCCGTGTGGGGAACATGATATAGATAGCTAGCGGTGCAGAGGTGTATAACCGACAATTGACACGGAAATGTAATCTTAGGAAGTGCGCAAATAAAAAGCGGCCTTAGTGTTACTGTTTCCTGTATTTTGTTATAAAAACTTTTGCGTATAATTCTCTAATACAGCAAAAGAAATAGGTGTAATTAATTGAAAGTTGTTTCTGTGTAAAAACGGAATTCAATTAAAATATTTTATTTATTACATAATTAACAATTTATTGCACACAATAAAGATTACAAAAACAAAACATTACATTTTATTCTTTATTTAGAATTAAATGTCAAAATATTTTAGGAATTTTACGATTTTACAAATCCGTTTAGTGGGTTTATAACACGCAATATAAATCTTGTTTTATATTGCGTGGTTTATAACGTCAATAAATTACACAAAAATCTATTAACTATGTTATCTTTTTCAAAATGTCTACGATATCCAAGCCATCCATCCATCCACTTTAATATCTAGTTAATTACTTAAGAAAGTATACAAGTACTTCTAATTAGATTACTACGACTTGCTTAACCACAGGAGCCTGTCTCATGACACCAACATTTCGTATCACAAGAGAAATTCGATATACATCGCGAAGCCAATATCATACCACGAAGTCTAAGCCACAGATTCGTCTTACTGACCACGCAATGTATACCGAAATATACTTTTTATGTACCAAATCGTAGTTTTATGAAACGGGCCCCAGTGATTAATTATAAGAAAAATAACTGCATAGGGGCCTGCAACTACGCCCTTGAAACCAGTTACGTGTTGCTGTAACCAGTCCAGTTGGTCCGTTACTTGGCACCTCATTATGAATTATATTCGAGCTGGTTATATGTTATAACAAGGTGTCAACTAAAAAAAGAAAAAACGGAGAATAGCTCTGAGGGTTCTATTATTTATAAATCTGAAAAAAAAAACGATTCTTAGAACAAAAGTTGTATATTTTACTTGCTTTTTAGTCATCAGTATTTTTACATACGGTCTTATTACATTATGATAATGTTTCTTAGATAATATAATTTACGAGTATGTGATTAATTTCACGTTACTTTTTAACTCTTGTTCAAGACAATAGATCGAAGTTTGTGAAAACAGTAAAATTTTCCGTGCAGCTCTCTTTTGTTAGCGAAAATCGCTTTTCCATTATTTCTCAAGTTTCTTAACTTGTGCCAAAGTATAATTGATGATAAAACTTTCCACACTCAAGTTTAAAACACCCTGTATATAACAAACGCCACAGATCTGATAATAAAAGCAGTTTGAAGATTAATATTAATATAATAAGCGTGGAAACTGAACCACTGTGTGGAAATCGTGAACGCTTCATCTTGAAAATTTAACGAACACTGACTTGCTTGGGAAACATATACTGTATAAAAGTGGGGTATTTTGACCAAGAGTATAAATTTACTTTTCATAAGGAAAATCACAAAAGGAAGACGTAACCACGCTCAGTTACCAAAAATGTTCTACAACGTGTTACAAAAAATACCAAAAGAAAGCCATCTCTAGTGATCAGCTGTGTCAAAGAATATTCGGACCACTATGTAATTTTAGTTCAATGCGACAATTTTTACCGCTACGTGACTTTTTAGTGAAGATTTTAAAGGATTTAAAAGGTTTTTAAGGTAATTTGAAGGAGGTTTCTATTTTTTGGTTAAATTATTTTTTATTAAATAGTCGTGTCTTAGGCACGAGCTTTTACCAATGGTCCTGAACACAGTCCTGAAGGCTGCTAGCTCCGGTATCACTTTTAAATATACTTACCTAATAAAAATAAAAAATACCTAATTTACCAAATATACCGGTAACCATTTATCAAAGTTTTGGTCGTATATACGTTTTGTACTAAGTAGTGTGTTATCTAAGCACTTTTCTTTTGGATATTAGCTGGTAAAGTTTAGATTAATTAGTTTTTGGTACCTAATAGGTAGAACCATTGAGGTTAGACTTAGCATATATCTCGAGAGAGATAAATCTAGTAAAGAAACTGGTTAGAAGCCAATTAAACTCTGTGATTCGCCCTTCGAGATTACACCTAAATCACTTGTAGTAGCACGTCTAGTTGCTGCCATCGTACACATTTTAAAGCCTAGCATCCAAAACAAAAAATTAAAAAAGAAAAACTTTGAGCTGGCGTAATATTTTGCATGTGTGGGTATTTCATACACGTTTTGTGTCGCGGCCATCGTGCACGTACTTTCTTCGGTTTTTTGTAGTTTTAATTAGTTTTTTGGGATTTATTGCGATTATAAACCATGGGAAAACGCAGACATCATGACAAAGAAGAACATATTGCGCGGAAAATTAGGAAACTGGAAAGAAAGATGGATAAAGTGAAACGTAGGCGCCGCCGTCGAAACAGTACAGTTAGTTCCGACAATTCTGTTTCCTCGTACAGTTCTTATGGTTCAGAGGATCACCTAAGGCATTCCGTGTCCACTGAAGTGCCACATGATACGATGTTAGATGAGGTGTATCTGCCAGAGGACGAGAAACTAGAAGGTGGGTGGTTCATTCATTACTTATTCTATCTACACTTTCGTATATAACCGTTCTTTGCGATATTAATTTGCATAATATAGTGGAATAGAGTATAATCTGCAAGGTTATACCTACCTATAATATACTTTAGTTCATCCAGCAAGGCTGTTCACTGTATATTGGTAATCCACACTATTCTAGAGTATAGTCTGGAAGGCTATATCGTGAATTATATATAACACATTGTTTTATACCGATCTATATTATACTTCAGTGCAACCTGTAAGGTTGTCCGCTGTATAATGGTAATCAACGCTGTTTGAGAATACCCTCCAGAGAAGTATTCTGTCTAATCTATTACTTATCGCATACCTATTCACTTCAGTTCAGTCTGTATGATTGTTCGTTCACAGTGCAGTAATTATAAACATCGTTAATGGCGCCAGATTAACTTGAAAAGTTAATTATGTGTTTATTTAACGACTAGTTTAAAACTTTTAGTTTTATTTTTTACTATTTTGTTATGCAGCGTCCCTTCGAGAAGATAACCTACTCGTGGCGGAGACCGTTACGGAACCAGCCCCGGCGGTGCCCGACGTGAGTTCTGAGCCCACCCCGTCATTGCATCCCGACATATTGTGCATTCTGGGAGAAGAACCTCAAAAGGAAGTCTCTTTCGGTCCCGAGATACACAAAGATCTTTCTAGTAGATGGTCAGATATTCTCATTAATGGACTCAAAGACGAGGTAAGAAAGGACATATTAAAGTGTTATAATATACCTGAGAATTTAAAAATGGCTCAACCGCCTGTGCTCAATGACGAAATTAAGGCCGCCGTTAATGAGAACATATTCAAGAGGGATTCGATTCTACTTGAGAAACAAAAACATCTGGGCTGCGCCATTGCTTGTATTGGCAATACTATAACCAGTATACTAACATCTGGTAAAGAGGTTGAAAATGAAAACCTAAAAGTGCTGAGTCATGCTGGTCGTCTCTTATGCCATATGCACTACAACGAGACACAAACGAGACGTAATTTTTTGATGCCGCACCTTAACAAGGATGTGAAGGAAAATATTAAGGATTCTAAGCGAGACCAGATGCTTTTTGGTACCAATCTTCCGGACAAACTAAAATCTTTGAAAGCTATTTCAAAGACAGGCGCGGAGTTGAAATCGGTGGCCAATAAGGGCAAAACACAACCTAAAAACAAACAACCAGAAGCTTCCACTTCAAGGGCTTTAAACTGGAGGGGCCTTCCACCACCGCCTCCTCCTCCTCGGCGCGCGACCGCGAGGACGAGCTCGACGACTGGTGGGCGCAGGCAGCAGCCTGCTCGCCGCTACCGGGACCGGCCAACGACCAGACACGCCAACAGCGGCCGGATGCCCCGCCGCCGTTAGATTATCAGGCCGGTAACATACAATTGTTTTATCACAACTGGTTACGTATTACTAATGACCCTGTCGTTTTATCGTGGGTATCAGGTTTACGAATTCCCGTATGCCCTGATATAAAACAGGGTTATGTACCTTTGAATAAACCTGATTCTGAAAGACAAAAAGCAGACATGACCAACGAGATTGGTCAACTTATTAAAATAGGGGCTGTTCGTGAGTGCGCCCCCTGTAAGGGTCAGTTTTTATCAAGTATTTTCCTTATAAAGAAGAGTAATGGTAAAAATAGATTTATTCTGAACCTGAAAAAATTGAACCAGTTCATTGCAACTTCTCATTTTAAAATTGAGGATTACCGTACGGCCATGAAATTAATTTCTAAAAATACTTATATGTGTTCCCTTGACCTGAAAGATGCCTACTTTTCTGTGTCTATACACGAAGACTATAAAAAGTATCTTAGGTTTGAGTGGCTAGGCAAATTATATGAATTTCAAGTTCTGCCTTTCGGCCTTAATATAGCTCCCTATGTCTTTACTAAGCTTATGCGTCCTGTGATGCAATATTTACGTAATCAAGGATTAGTTTCAGTGATCTATTTAGATGACCTACTTTTGCTAGGTAACTCTTTTAGTGAATGCAAAATAAATTTTGAACTTACCAAGGAAGTTATGGAATCGTTAGGCTTTACAATTAACTGGGAAAAAAGTAATGGTGTACCTAACCGCCGAGCAGCTTTCTTAGGTTTTATTTTCGACTCTGTCAGCCTCACTATCAGCATCCCTGACGAAAAGAGGTCAAAAATAAAAAAGGAAATAATACATTGTTTAAAAGTTAAAAGGACAAAACTTCGCCATTTTGCTCATTTCATTGGCCTGTTGATTTCAATTTGCCCAGCCGTTCAATATGGTTGGGTGTATACTAAAATATTCGAAAGAATAAAATTCTCCTATTTATGTAAAGACGAAGATTATGACCAGATAATTTCTTTGCCAGACTCACTAGATAACGATCTTATCTGGTGGTTAAATAATATAGATAATGGTTGCAATCCAATTAGGATGGGAAATTATCGGCTAGAAATATTCTCAGATGCCTGTCGTACAGGTTGGGGCGTCAGCAGTGCGAACGAGACAGCTAGTGGCCAGTGGTCAAGTAATGAGCTTGCTGAGCATATCAATTACTTAGAGCTGAAAGCCGCCTTTTTCGGTCTGAAAATTTTTGCAAAAGACTGTACAGACTGCGAAGTTCTCTTAAGAATTGATAATACGACTGCAATATCATACATTAATAGGATGGGCGGAGTTCGTTTTCCTCACTTAAGCGACTTAAGCAAAGAAATATGGAAATGGTGCGAATTTAGACGTATTTTTGTGTTTGCTTCGTATATCAGTTCTTCAGACAACTTCGTAGCAGATGCAGAATCGCGACGGGCGCACGCCGATGTTGAATGGGAAATTGGTGACTATGCTTTCCATCAAATATGTAAAAAATTTGGTAAACCGGATCTGGACCTCTTTGCTAGCCGTCTGAATACAAAATGTGTTAAGTTTGTGTCCTGGCATAAGGATCCGGAAGCTTTCAGGATTGACGCTTTTACGATTTCTTGGTCGCCTTATTTCTTCTACGCTTTTCCTCCCTTTTGTCTGATTTTAAAAGTTTTACAAAAAATCATTAACGATAAAAGCGAGGGAGTCGTGGTTGTCCCCCTATGGCCCACTCAGGCGTGGTTCCCTGTGTTCAAGAGGTTGCTTATATCTGAGACATTAACATTCCCTCCTAACGCGAAACTGTTATCTTCTCCTTACAGTTCGGAACACAAGCTACAGCGGAACCTTACCCTGGTTGCCGGGGTTTTATCAGGAAAGCATTCTTGAATAAAGGCAGCCCTCCTGAAGCTGTAGATATAATGCTGGCTTCGCTTTCAGACAACACACTAAAACAGTACAATTCCAGTCTTAAGCAGTGGTTTTTGTATTGCCAGGAGAAAGAGATTAATTTTTTCGAGGCGTCCGTAACTGATATATTGAACTTTTTAGTTAAAAAATTTCAGCAAGGTGCTCAATATGGTAAAATGAATAGTACAAAATCTGCATTGGCTCTTGTATTAGAATCAGAAAAAACTAATAATTTTCAAATAAAGCGTTTTATGAAAGGTATTTATAAGTTACGGACACCTCTTCCCAGGTATAATTTTACGTGGGACCCGGCAATGGTCTTAAATTTTTTGTCGGATCAATACCCTAACGAAGAACTTTCGTTTGAAAAACTTTCTAAAAAAGTTGTTACACTTCTGGCCCTAATAACCGCTCATAGGGTCCAAACATTGTCGTTGATTAGATTATCAAACATTAAGAAAGCTGATGATAAAATTGTAATATTCATCACGGATCAAATTAAGACCTCCGCTGTCAATCGTATGCAGCCAACATTGGTCCTGCCTTTTTTCAATGAAAGACCCTCTATTTGTCCGGCTAGAGCTTTAGAGCAGTATTTGATTTCATCTCATGATAAAAGATCTTCTGATTGTGATTTTTTCTTTGTATCTCTTAGGAGACCTTATAAGAGCGTTTCATCGCAAACATTAAGTCGATGGATTAAGTCAACTCTGCAAGAGAGCGGGATAGACACATCAATATTCAGTGCGCATAGTACAAGACATGCAGCTACCTCCGCGGCTAGCCGTCTCGGTGTTAACATAGACGTAATAAAGAGGACCGCCGGATGGACTGGTAGCTCACAAACCTTCGCAAGGTTTTATAATAGAGAAGTAGCTTCTGACACCTCCGATTCCTTCGCCCGCTCCCTTTGCAGGGTGACTCCATCCAATTAATTGTAATGACAGATATATTTTTTTTTGTTTATGGTATTAATGTTCAGAATTGTAGCTAATGTACAACTTTACAATTAATTTATGCCTTTTGTTATATATTTAAATTTGGATATCTAAATTATCTGATTACATTGTTAGAACATAGTTCGAATTGATATTCTTTTTCCTATCAAATACGTTATATAAAACCGAGATTCATTTCGTGTAAGAGAGCTCTAAACATCTACAAGTGATTTAGGTGTAATCTCGAAGGGCGAATCACAGAGTTTAATAGATAATCAAACGAACTTACCTTAAGTGACGTTCGATGATTATTAAACGATGTGATTCGCCCGAGAGATTACACACCCCCCCTTCCCTAGATCAAAATCTTTTCCCCATTTAATTCTCCACGAAATGATGATAGGCCGACTTACAACGAGTACAACGTGTATGAAATACCCACACATGCAAAATATTACGCCAGCTCAAAGTTTTTCTTTTTTAATTTTTTGTTTTGGATGCTAGGCTTTAAAATGTGTACGATGGCAGCAACTAGACGTGCTACTACAAGTGATTTAGGTGTAATCTCTCGGGCGAATCACATCGTTTAATAATCATCGAACGTCACTTAAGGTAAGTTCGTTTGATTATCTATTAATAAGTAAGCCGGAGCATGGTCTCAATAATTAATTAAAAATAATACTAATTACGTCGCTGAGCGTAATAATGGTCCAATCGAGTATGCTGTGGTGTGTTGATGTTATAATCGACTCGACATGCAGAACACGGAAGAAAGCATATCGCGTTTGGATCCGCTCCGTATTTAAGAATATTTTTATCCGTGTGGTGACGGCAGAGTAGAATACATTTGTCACCAATCCCTACTCTTCCCGTGGGTGTTGTAAGAGGCGACTTAGGGACTACACATTGAACAGGGAACGGGCAGCAGCGCTCTCTGATACAGTAACCTTTTAATCTGCGATCTCCAACCCGCCTGCCAAGCCTGGAGATTATGGCAAAACCCTCCACTTAAGTGGAGGAGGCTCATAGTCCAGCAGTGGACTGTGACGGGCCGTTGATTTATCTATGAAAAAAGTATCAGGTCATGTTAATAAAATATTGGCCACACAATAGAGATTTATGCTCAAACCACAAACTATTCGCGCATTCCATTTCCTGCTATTGATATACAGTCAGCGTTTCAGATATTTCATCAAATATGCAGCATTTCATATCTGATTCACTCGAAAACAATACTAGCTGCATCCTGCACAGTGGGCCACATGTCAATAGTCACACTCGTTTTATGAACACTGCCTCTACTGCTACAAGATCAGGCCAGTGAAGTATCATGTAGCTTACTAGCTTATAAATCATATTTTTAAATAAAGGCAAAAAAAATAAACTGACGATTTTGACAGTGCCTGGGCTAGGGGGACCCAAGTTTTTGATTTAAAAATATAAATGGCGGCTCAAGCCTAAGTCGATCACTGCGGATTGGTGTGAAGTCGACCAATCCACAATCCTTTTGTATAAAATTCATGTGCAGAGGTTTCTATACGTTTGCTTTACTGTCTGGGCCGTTGCGTAAGTATATCGAAAATAGATTCTTAAAAAACTTAGCGGACCGAACATTTACAGAACCAACAAAACTTTTTAACTGCAAAATTCAGTCAGTCAGCAGTTTTCAAACATTAATTTCGCTGTTTATCGAAAGGAAACCTCCACCCTAAATAGTACTATAGTGTCTACTGTTAAGTACTTGCTATCAAAAATGACAAAGACGTCAAACAAAAAAAGATATATCATATAGCACACTGCAGTATAAGAAAGCACGCAGTGCCAGTAGTGTCAAAATTACTAACATTATCATGGTTTATTTACTGGAATGGTGTAAACGCCCTCTGCAAATCGTTTGACGTGTTGTTCACTGTACGTTGGTTATTATTATAGTTCATGAATTTGTGACAGACAGATATATTTGGTTCTGTTCATATATCAATTAATTAGAGAGATTAGTTTTGCGGAAGATATAAATGCAAATTTAATGGCGTCGTCGTTCTATCAAATTGATCGGTAAATCAAAGATAAAATGTACAGACACATACTAATGGCGGTAATTGATATATGAATATGATTTGGACATTGTAGGCATTTATATCTATCTGACTAGTAAAAAAAAGTTTTCCAATTTTTAACCGACTTCAAAAAAGGAGGAGGTTCTCAATTCGTCTGTTTTTTTTTAATGTATGTTATTAGATATCTCCGCCAATTGTTAACCGATTTTAATAATTCTTTTTTCATTCGATAGGATTTACTCTCGAGGTGGTCCCATATTAATTTCGTCAAGATCTGATGGTGGAACATGAGGTAAAACTTGGAAATTCCTCAACGGAATGTAGCATTCACATCGTTATTCGTCTATTCTTTTAGTCATATCTCAATCAGTTTTCAACCGATTTTGATGGTTCTTTTTTCATTCGATAGAACGTGCTTTAGGGATAGACATACCAATTTTGTTAAAATCTGATGATGGAATAAGAGATAAAAGCGGAAACTCCTCAACCAGTGATAGCAACATGCATCGCGCGCGATACCGTTTGTGGTGGAATGTTGCTAGGCAACGAAATAAATTTGTTTTGTCAGTTTGCTGAAAATCTACGTTTCCCTTGTGCCATTTATTCGATTTTATCACATTATTGGCGACCGTGACAGGACAAGAACCTGCAATCTTCGGATACTGTATTGGAAATCACAAATAATTTAGCTTCTATGGCTGAGTGGTCGAGTGTTTTAATCTTTTTGCGGAGGTTTCGGGTTCGAATCCCGGTGAAGACACTCTTAAACGAAAATGTCCTTGTGAGACTTTCTCCAGTTTAGTTGGGACATTGCTACCTGAATCACCTGATTGTCTGAAAAGAAAGATTATTCCGTGCTTCGGAAGGCACGTTAAGCCGTGTGTCTCGGCTCTAATATCTACAGAAGGCATCGTTACTCGAGCTAAGTCAGTGGGTTTTGACAAGGGCCCAGTACTATATTAATTGTGTGACTAGGGTGTGTGAGGTTGGTTGTCGACCTTACAATCCACAATATGAAGAAAAAGAAGAAGCCAGCATACGTTCACTATCTGTAATCAGCTAACGATAGACTTTCAAGATACCATCTCAAACCTGAAGTTCCTTACAAATAGCCCAAGTATCGAGGTAAACTGTAAGCTTATTAAGAGGGAAGAAAAGTACGTGCTCGTCCATACAAAAAGAGAAAACGTTTTTCCACTTCTATATATATTTTCTAATCTCCATGATTTTTTAGTATGTTATTGACACAATGAATGACTAGATTTATAGTTTTTTATTTTTTCAAAATTCGCAATAGATTCAAACTTATATAGGCACCTCAAGTAACGTATTTTTTTTTTTTATTAAAACTGTGTCAAAGTGATTTGTTGAAATTTCTCTCTAAATCTCGCTCTCTCTCTCCTGGGGGCATGAGCGCACGAGCGATAGCAAATGTTTTCCTAAATACCTATTTCGTTAGGATCGCGAAGCTATTCTTTACTCTTAGTATTGTCAGTTTAGTGGCCAGCTGGACTACTAAATGACCTTTTACTTCGTAGCCTCTTACCCAGTTTAACTTATGTTATTTTCGAAACTATTATATAAACAACTAAACGCGGTTGCAAAGCACGAAAGACGCAGTCTAAACTAAGCAAATACCAAAAATATAATATCTTTGTACTGAAACTGTTAAATAACAAAACCTAGCTTTGGATAATGAAGAAAAATATTTAAATATTAATTACTTACATAAAATATATTGAATAAAACACTGAAAATCATAAAATAAAAATAATTTTAACAAAAAAATAGAAACCTACTTCAAATTGCCTTATATGGTTATCTCCACTAAAAAGTAACAAATAAAATAACATTCCAGGTGGAACATGAAAGAAAATATTGCCAATATCCTCAATTAAGTAGATAGGTAGTGTATTAAGTAAATATTTAGAACTTTGTACTTACTTTTGGAGTCGGTGCCAGCCAAAAATTGTAGATGACGAAACTACGAGTATTAATTTATGGAATGAAACTTACCCAGACTTTTTTGGTAGCCGCTCCTGTCGTTTTCCCTGCGTTTAGTCGGGTGCGGCATTGCATCCCGCGCAGCACAACAAAATATTATATCATAGACTATCAAAGAATTTTATTGATAGTCATATAGAAATATGTACTGACTTAACGACGACGACGACTTAAAACAGTTGCCCACGACTAATCGACGATTTTTTGGCTGGCACCGACTCCAAAAGGAAGTACAAAGTTCTAAATATTTACTTAATACACTACCTATCTACTTAATTGAGGATATTGGCAATATTTTTGGAATGTTATTTTATTTGTTACTTTTTAGTGGAGATAACCATATAAGGCAATTTGAAGTAGGTTTCTATTTTTTTGTTAAAATTATTCATAATTTAATTAAATTAAGTGGGGCTATTTACTGCAACTTTTCCTTTAAATTTTGTTGACTGGCTACAACTGCAACCAGTTAACTGTTTTTCAATCAGAAATAATATGGTGTTTGAAATCCTATCCAAATTATTCCGTTACTCCTTTTCATTAAACGCGTATAGTTTCCCTACCTTTTTAAATATGTTACTACTTGACACTGGCACAAAGCTCAACTACTGCCATAACAAAAAAAAACGTCTAGTTAGTTACACTTTTTCTACATTTATAAACTAGTGGCTCTGTGAGCTGTAGACCTCATTTATTTTAAATGGCTGATTTATATTTTTTTTACGTTATAACCATAGATTTAGTAGCGCAGCAAAAAAAATATATTCTAAGTCTATGGTTATAACCCCCATAACTCCGTCATTTTAAAAAAAATTCATAAACTGACCCATCAAAAAAAAACGATATTGATCGAACCTGCTCACAAAATTCCACGAGAATCGGGTGAGAAACGCGACCTGTAGAGTGGAACAAACAGACAGATGGACAGATGGACATGCAAAAGCAATTTTGGCCAAGCTGAAACGGAGACGCTTCGCTCGCTCATATTCATCGTAGCCAATTTTTTTTATTAAAGTGTCTTTTACGAAAAGTAAATTTACAAAAATTTGATTTACTACACTTTGATAAGTTTGCAACAGTAACTGTCAATAAATGAAAAGTCCACAACTGAATATTATATTCCCTCTGAAATTCAAAATTAAATTCAAAATTGTCAGTGGCAGCTTACTGCGTGCATCCCCTGCGTGGCGCGACGCGTCAGTGTTAATACAGACCAAGCGACAACTGACAAACAGGAATATTAAAAACACCCCATCACATCTTGCCTTTACTCTTGCTCATAATGATTTGTTGGTGTTTTAAGTAACTGACGCGGACGTAAGAAAAGAATTGTGATGTTATAGGTATAAACCTAACGATCATCTGTGATCTTCCTCCTACTAAACTCGGGATGTTTTAGAGATATTATTCTTTTGTGTGGAAGTATTATAGCATAATTTAATCATGAAAATGTTAATATTGTGAAAGGCCTACTAACACCAGGGTTAATTGATTGTAGACTTATTACAACGCATAATTATAGTAAAAAAGTTGCAAACTATTGCAGTGGTTTTGTATTCTAGTTGAGAAATATAATATTCCATTTTCTTCTTGAATCTTGACTCAACATTTTAAGAGTAAGTAAGCTTTAAAAAGATACATACATTTTAAAATCCTTAATAATGTTTTTTATTCGAACTTATATTTTCTTGTTCATTGTGCTCTCAGCTCAGTCAGACAAAAGACGTCCACTACTGGATGAATCCCCCATTATGCTCTTCTCCACATAAAATGTGATCCTACATTTTTTACATTGTAGAATATTATGATCGTCAAAACCTCGTTGTCATGGAAATGATTTCAGTCGAATGCGCGTTACCAGCGATTATTCGCGTGAATTCTTCGAGTCTGTACAAAGCCGCCCATCGTTCGCGCGCCGCCGGGCATACAAATGTAGTTATTTTGTAAATTCAAATAGGTAGGTAGGTACTTTTATACTGAGCCAGACTACGCCGAAGATATGAAAGTGAGAATGAAGTCCTCAACGGCTTATGGAAAGTAGTGTCTAAAAATAAGGTTGTTTAATGCTAATTTATTTTTCTACTTGATAATGATACTAACTACATAGTTTTTTAGATATAAAGCAAAAACGGTTAGGTGAGTGAAAAAACCCATATTGTAAAACAAGAGATCTTGAGAGATTGTACAAAGACAAGCTTTATCTCTACAAGAGATCTTTATTTGTAAGTAAGTAAACGCTAACTCAATTAAGTAACTCTATCCTTAAATAGATCTTAAGTCTAGAAGCCGATCTTGGTCTAGATCTAGACTTTAGACATTGACTAATGGTAATAGTGGAACTTAGAATGTGCTCTTGGAATGTTATTCACTTTGAAACAATATATGTATACTTCTCACTTCTAAAATGTGTAACTAGATGCATGAGCCTCTTCAAAACGAGAATACAGAATAGGCATCCTCTAACTAAACTCAGTTTTTAGTACTTATTAAAAAAAAAACTTTATTTTATTTCTATTTCCATTACTCTAATCTATATTTCTATCTCATCTTTAAATTTTGCACTACCCTAAAGAAGAGATTATAACATAAAACGGAACATTTTAGCGATAACATTAAAAGGAGCGTATCAACAAGAGCATAATTCAAGTGTGAAACGGTATAATGGTTTTTTTTCAGCTTGGATGCTAATGATGATCTTAAAGCAATAATAAATAAATACTTCGTTTATAATTACCTTCTTGGTTGTTTTGAGGTTGAACCTCACTCAGATGAAAAAAAAGACGATCGCTTCGCAGGCGACGCGCGTCGTAAATCTTGCAAATCAGCGGCCCGTTACAGTCCACTGCTGGACTATGAGCCTCCTCCACTTAAGTGGAGGGTTTTGCCATAATCTCCACGCTTGGAGGCGGGTTGGAGATCGCAGATTAAAAGGTTACTCTATCAGAGAGCGCTGCTGCCCGTTCCCTGTTCAATGTGTAGTCCCTAAGTTGCCTCTTACGACACCCACGGGAAGAGTAGGGGTTGGTGACAAATGTATTCTACTCTGCCGTCACCACACGGCAGAAATCTTTACGTTGAACTAAAATCCTCTCGTAATCGTAGTCTACACAATCGTATTACTTAAATAGTCCCTCCATTCTAAGAAAGAGTCAACAAACTCCTTCACGCTTGATCGGCTTCGGAAAAAATAAAACAATGGCTAAGTGCGAGATGGCTTTAAGCACTAGACGGTTCGTATTTCTCGGGGAAAAATTGCGGTGTAAATGCATTACGAGTATGAAACTTGTTAATAAAAAATTATAGGTCAAAGATGCTCAAATCGGTAGTAATATATTATGGCACATGATTAGTAAACACCTAAAAACTAGCGTTCTATTCTAGTTTTGCTCAAAGCTAATATCTATAGAGATCAGTCCAAATACGAAGCTTTACTATACAAGTTTGATTAGCTTATTTAATTAAGTTGAACGTAATGTGAAACATATTAATATTTTGCATTTAACTTGAGTACATTCGTTGGTATTGCTAGGTGCTGCAATTAATTCTATATTCTAGACACATCTGATTGAAATTGATGACAAATTCGATGGTGGAGCATGGTAACACAGAAAATGAATCCATATATTTGCTGACGCAATAGGGTTTAGCCATTCTGCTGCTGAACCAAAAAAAAAACTATAAACCCTCGCTGTGCCCTCGTCACGACACCTGCCCGCTTCTGTCAGGTATAATGGGATATTTCCCGCGCCATTGCACCGCTCTACTGTGAATCGACCTTTACATTCGGCACACGACAAATGCACAATCGAACCTGTTCTAGTTTTTTTTGTTTGTTTAGTGAAAGGGGTTTGAAATTGGGGTTTATTTTTGTTATTTTGATTAAATCGAGAGGTAGGTTAATTAGATAGATCATCATCAATAGCTCGTTAATGTACACCCACCAAGGGGCTTGAGCCTGTCCTGGCGTAGGACGATGAGGCCATTTTATTTACTCATTTTATTATTTTAATGGACGTCTTTCGGCTGAGATGATAATGATGAGTACCTTACCTATTATTTAAGTTTATTCTCGCGTTGTGTAAGATTTTCCCGTGGGAATACGATATTTTCCCGTAAAAAGTATTCTTTATGTTAATCCAGGGTACAAACTATCTCTATTCCAAATTTGATCTCAATCCGTTCAGTAGTTTTTGTGTGAAAGAGTAACAAAAGTCCATCCATACATTCATACTTACAAACTTTTGCGTTTATAATATTAGTAAGGATTCGACCACGCTGGCCCAGTGCGGATTGGTAGATAGATTGGGTACCAAAAAAATACAATTTAACAAATATAAATAAGTTAAAGTTTAGTTCTGTTCTGAAAATCTTATTTTTGTACTGGATAAATAAGTTAACTAGTGATTTAGTTCTGTTCTGAAAATCTTATTTTTGTAATAAATCCAACTAAAAAATTTCAAGCAGCTTTCTTCTTCGTCCTAGCGTTTTCCCGGCCTATCCAACTAATCTATATTAAACAAAACATACAAACGTAATAACTGAAAATATGAATTTATTGGTATGAAGAAACTCAGTTGAAACAATGGCGGTGGGAAAAGCTGGGTATTCTTTATTCCCAGCTTATTTTCATTGAATTCATTATGCACAGACACCGCGCGCGGCCCAAATTATTTCAAGATAACCACGTAAATGTAGAGACTTTGCATTAAGTAAGATTAAGAAAGTGTGCGTAACAATGTGTTATTTATTATGTTAAAAAAATATTTGATTAGCATTGTTCTTTCAAGTCAAACTATTATTTTACGTTTTCAACAGAATGTACGGTCTTCAAGTTAAAGTTGTATAGGTATGAGTATCGCATTATATAATAAACTCTCCAATTAATTTAAAGCACTGCCAATCAAGTTAAAGTGAAATTGTATCAATGGCTCAATGACTGTACTTTTTATACTATTAATGAATTTTTGACTAACTGATGTAATAATAAATAATAAATAAAATGTCTTTATTTCAGACCATTGTAAGTCCATAGTGGTTAGTATATACACACACTTAAATTGTTATGTTAGTACAAACACTTAGAGTTATATTGTTCCAGTATTTAAAAAAGCGACCCTCACATGCCCTCCTTGCTACGAGGGCCAGGACGCTGTTGGCGCTGGAGCGAATCCTCTGCATCGCTGCGGCGCACCGCTTGCGGAGCGTGGCCTGGAAGCCGTCAACTCCAGCATCCGCAAACATACCTGACGCGCTGCAGAAGCGCGGCAGCCCCAACAGCGCCCTGAACGCGTTGTTATACTGAACACAGGGTTTTAAGCGATTGTTTCCGATTGTAATATTAAGTTTTTTTTTTTTTTTTTTTTTTTTATTGAAATTTACTGCTATTTAATCTAATAACTTAAAGAATTTTATATTTTACAATTTAATTTTTGTTAATTTTGGATTGCATTGTTTTGGTTCTGTTTTAAATCAAATTACTTAAATAATTTTGCAACACCCTTACAGGGTTCATGTATGCCACTTACTATTATATTTAATACCTACAATTTATGTACATGATTGCAAATAAATAAATAAATAAAATAAATATATTAATTTAATTTAATTTAATATAACTTGACAAATGTATTGATATTGTGAAACATGACTGAACTTTGTTTGTATCGACATATTTTTAATTAGGACCTGTTTATACCATGTTTGAAGCAAATAAACCATTCTATTCCGTGAAGCAGGCGCGGTGGCGGCGTCTTATATTTTTAATTGCATTTTAGAATACAATTATTTATTTTTAGTGCTGTGTTGTGTCTGTTATGACGTCAGCAAGATGACTGCTTGGTACTCTAATATTCCCCTCGAGATATAACTTCTATTATATTGTTTGTTATAAAACGGTCAGAAGGGAACCATTCAGCTTTGCCAGTGGCCTCAGCGTCAGCTCTAGTTTGTAGTACCACCAAATATCTTCGTTAGGGTGTTGAGCTTTTCGTAGGCATTCTCGTTAGTGGGTAGGGAATTTATTATTTTCATTTATTTATTTATAGTATTTTAATTGATTCCAATTCTGTTTCTGCTAGTCTGAAAAGTTAGTCTACGTGTTGTTCGACTAGATTCTTGGCAAGCTGCTCGAGCCCTGAATTTGAGAATCCGCGCTGCCGGCTTGCAAATTTAATGAACAGCAGCCCGCCTTGCCTTCATACAGCCAGCCATTTGCTTCCACTGCCTTTTTTAACTTACATACTTTCATTGTTCTAACAGAATTGACTGCATAATATACATACATATTTTGTGTATGTTTATTTTGATGTTGTATGTAATAATGGTTTTGTCGTTTAAATGCCCCAAAACTGCTGTAAAGTTCGTTGAAACAAGAACAAAAGAGTCACACACCAAGAAAACCTTTTCATAGTAGCTATTAATTAGCTATGTATGGTATGTGATACCTTATTTTTATTTTTGTGATGAAAATACGTTATTCAAATTCTTTGTCTCTTTGTGCGTGAAACGATGCGTCTTTTTAATAAAAGACCTTTGAATCACCCTCATTTGCCTTCATTACTGATTTCACAAAGGGCAATACAAGCTTCACAGGCGTCCGATTCTCACGCAGTTACGCGCATGCGTAAGGAAAATAGAATACAATACACGTCATAATTTCAGTTCAAGGGCACTATTCGCGGTCACGGCCAAGGCTACCTACTACTGTTACTGAATAATACGTGCTACTTATAGCACTTATTGACTTTTAGCAAAGAAAATATACTTCTTGGTGTATTCTACACAGACCACACACAGGCGACCGTATAAATCTGTGACATATGCACGCACAGAGCTTGGGAGAAGGCTCAGAGAAATCAAATATGGCTAAAATATCCTGCACTTTAGTATTTTATTATGGCTGCAGGAACTCTGCCGCCTGAACTCCTACTGCAGTAGCTTTTGAATGCTATTGACAGTGCAAATGTCGCAGCAAAATTTTGGGCTGCGACAGTATAGTTTTGCCAGCGACACGAAATGAACCAGGTTCTCATCCTACTGTCCACACTCAACTTTATCAGCACTTACCTTCGTCTATGAATGACATTGCCAGGAAAAGAAGCAGGTCAGAGTAGAGAGGAATGGTCATGGTATAGATCATTCTTGAGGATTGTGTTCAGTTTCGAGTTTGCTTCTGGAGGGGATGATCCTGCCTCCAGCTGTTTCTGTCCAACATAACGACTGTGTAGAATTTGGACGACGATGATTCCTTCAGCTGATCAGTTCATCGTGTTGGTGAACGGTCTCATCCCGTACTAAGAAGAACAAAAGAGGAAAAATAAAGTTTTATGACAATGTTATAATTCTGTTCGTACATTTGAAATTTGCTGCATAAATAATTTAAGTCCCGCGAATCCTAAGCTCCTTAGTTGTATTGTTAGTGGTTTGACATCCAAGTTGGCAAGTTAGTTGTGGAGTTGGTGAAGAGGCTTACTGGGGTCGTATAACCACAAGTTCTGCTCGCAGACGGATGGTTGATTCGGGGATTGTTCGAGACCCGAGTAATCTGATGTTTTACTGTAACACTGCTATTTATAAATGTCAGAGTTTAAATGTTTGTGACACACTAATTTACGGATGAATATATTTGGATGTGCCATTCAATAATACTCAATATGTCATATACGTATATAAGAATTATGTCTCGGATGAATAGAACACATTTTACCTGAAATTACTTTTATTAAGGAAAAAATGAAGCATGTCTTTAGCAGGGGTCTTTAGCCGATAACTCTAACACCAGAATATAAGATGTCGATCGGCTTTACAACCCTCACCATGTGATAAGAGGAAAATACAAAAATTCAAGTACGTGTAAAAACGTGACTCAAAAACTGCCATAAATTCCTATCCAACTCATACAACCGATAAGATTCGGTGCTTTAGCACTAGTTATGGTATCATATAATAATATAAATTCACTGTTCTTAGAAAAGCATTATTTGTTCGTATCATGAAACATTCAATGTAATTTCAAGATAAGAAGAATGTAAACGTTCTATCTATCTATTTATTTTCGTTAGGTACTGTCGCGTTCGCACCTTTTTACACACAATCTTCTCTCTTAACTCTTCGCAGTATCTACCTAATTTACAGGCTTTAGAACAAAAAACCTTAATTTTCTTTATTATTATTTTCAGGTAAGCTACTTTCTCTTTCCAGCCAGACACATGTAAGTCACAAGATTGAAAATGTTACAATACAAGTCTCAGAAATAGGATCGGTAAGATATTGTATTGTGCCAGACCAATATTTTTGCAAAATGCGATATCGCAATCCGCGAGGCTGAACGCCGCCGTACGAGCATATTGCCCCGGCAAAGCCCAGTATTCCATAAAAGTCGGGAGAATCGAACAGAAGACGGGAAACTTTTGTATTTTATTTGATAAGAAAACTTAGTTGCATTCCTTTTCTTACGTAATTTACAAAATTAAACTAGTCCAGGATACCTATACTATGGAAAAGGGCTTGGTATTAAAGACTACAGGTTTCGCAATTTATCTGTACGCCTTGTCTTCTGTATCTATTTGTTTATTGTTTGTTTCCTTGTGTGCAATAATTGCAATAAGAGATATTCTAATTCCAACTCTAAAAGAGTCTTCGAAACGATATTAGATATTTGTAATTAAGTTTGTTAAATGCAAACTCCAAACCTCAATAACGCAGAACCATAATCAACTTACAGACTAAAATAGACTACAGTTTTATTCTGTTAATTTTCTTTGAAATATTTTATGAGAAAGTTGTATAAATTAGACTGGATTGTTCGTACCTAGCGAGTAAGAAAATCTTTTCGCATTTGGAAGTTTACGGAGCAGAGCACAATTTCGTTACAGCAGTTTATTGGACGGGATATCCTCCCAGCTCGGACCGAATTAACATTCCCAGTTTGTACTGCTGTATGGTAAATTGGTTACAATACAACTTGTATAACTGTTTGCTTTTCGTTTTAGTCGAAGGTTTTATTTTATAAATGTGTGTGTTAATTATATTTATCGTCTGTCGTGGCGATGGCTAATACAACGTGTTACAAAAAATACCAAAAAAAATAATATTTTTATCAAAGGCATTTAATTGAAATTTTCCCATCTCTAGTGATCAGCTGTGTCAAAGAATATTCGGACCAGATATGAAATTTTAGGTCAATGTGCCTATTTTTACAGCTATGGTTAAAAATGTTTACGTACTACTTGTACCATAACATTCACATTAGAACAATTAATTTCAAAATGAAAAAACTACAAATAAATAAAAAAAAATCTTTGTTAAATAATTGTTATGAAATAATAAATTAATGAAATCATGAACTAATTACTTCAAAATAATAATGTTTGTAAATACGTAAAGAAGATAATTAAAGCAAAAAATAAAATGTTTTCTAACATAAATTGATTTAAGTACATCTCTTTTAAAAATCATCAGGCACAAATGGTGTAGAAATACTTTTCCGTTCTGATAATCGATAGTCTATATTTTAGGTGTCAATTGACACTAGAGATGGGAAATTTTTAATTAAATGCCTGTAATGAAGGATATTCTTTTTTTTGGTATTTTTTGTAACACGTTGTATATATATTAGCGTAATATGCTGCCACTTTGATTGCATTTTCAGAAGCGTACATCCATACATAACATCAAGCGTGCAAAAATTAGGGCATTCAAAACATGATGTTTTATCTTGTTTAGTAAGAAAGTACCTACTACGTATAGACCAAGTATTTGTAAGGAACCAAGTACAAAGTGAAAAGACAGGTTTTTGGTAGGAATATTTTTGTTTTAATGTGTATTCGATTTAAATTTTAATATTTCCTTCCTTATCTTTGATATGAAGAAAGTTCGACTTGCGTTTTTCTCTCTAGCTTTTAGTTTTTTTCGGTTGTCTAGACTGCGCTCATTTTTCTTCACATGATGACTTGCTTACGCGTTTTTCTTTCCGTTTCATTGCGGTTTCACACTTACCCTACGTGTTTATTCTTAACTCGTTTAAAAACAAGATATTCTCAATTGGATATGCGATCTAGGAGCAATAGCCTCGCTCTAGATCTATCTTAATTTCGAAATTCCTGCTATATCTATTACCTATCTACCAACCCTGCAACCGGTCGTAACTGGATCTTGAGATATATTCGAGCGCGTGCGCTGCCGTTGTTGTCAGGATTTATTGCTATAGAACGCATTGTTTCCTTGCCAGGCCTTTCTTGACAATAGTGCTTGTTTTATCGATACTCCTGGACTAAAATGATCCACTATCTATGTTGGTGCTGTTCGGTTCCTTTCTTAGTTGGTAAAATATTATGATAAATGATAGTCAGGTTTAATATGTAGTTGTTTTTATCCACATGTTTGAAAAAGTTGCCTTACTAAACATACTGCTTATATCGTATGAGACAGACGTAAAGTTAAGAAACTATTTCGCCTGCTGTACAAGGCAAATCTTTACTCATATTGATGCTGAAAGCTTGATATTTTAATCAGTTTCTTTAGTAAAGTTGGTTAATTGTGTGTTCTTAAATAAATGACTTTTTTAATGTACAGTTTGAGAAACAATAAACTACAATGTAGCTAAATAATTGCAGTATCACCTCCGCCGCAGTAATCTATTTCTAGCTATCTTTGCTTCCGAATTGTAGACTGTCCAATACTGTCCATAGACTACCTTCTGTTTTGACGTAATTCCTTTTAAGTTGAGTGGCGAGTTATTGTAAAAAAGACATTATTGTTATTCATTACGCAGTATGTACCATACCTCGACAGACTTTGTCGTCCCTTTTTTTGCCCATGCCTATGTATCAATCAGTTCCACGCGTCCAAAAGCCCTCATCCGATATTTAACACGTCTGCATCTCTCTGTTTTCTATGAATAAGACAGCCTTAACTATCATACTGTGACTCATGCAGACCTTTACTTTTACTATGTACAAGTACCTGCTATCCTTTTCCCCTGCAATTCAAATTAAACCCGATCTCGTGTAATGGCGGCACTAAGGCTTCACTATCGGCTTCTTTAATTAAGCGACATTTAACACTCTTTCTCCCCTAACGACTTAACTTACTCAACTTTAGACTTTGAATTAATCCCATTAAAGTGCTAATTCTTTTGCAAGAAAAGCTATCTGGGGATTAGCAAGCTCTAAAACAGGTTTGGCTCATTGGCTGTGCTGTTCAGATTATCTGCAAGCGCGAAATAAAGGTGGGTGAAATTTTTACGTGTTTCCTTAAGCTGAATATCCGATGCTATGTTTACTTTAATGTATTTAAGCAGATACCTAAACTTGAGTCTAATTTAGTAAATTAAGCCAGCACTTGAAACCGTTTTAAAAAACTTTATGTTCTTGAAAGTGCATACTGAATCAAAAAGTTTCATGACAAGATTTTGTGTGATTTTGACCACCTTTTCCTTTCCTTGATTCTGTCACGTGCCGTATAGTGTAACTGTATGTACTGTAAGTATTATTGGCCATATTTGTAGAGCCGAAACTGCCAAAATATATATCTTTTTAGAATTTAGACGTTTTAAAATCGATAATTAAAGCGAGGGTAGTTCTAAATCAGCGTTTTGGTTTTTAATCATCGTAAATAAACTTGTGCTTTACGAGTAGTTTCCTTTTACGAGTAGTTTCCTATGGTAATCAAATTAAACATGTACCTGGTACAAAAACAGGAAGTAAAACCAGCGGCTACAAATGAGTAAATACGAAGTTAAATCTACAATGCTATTTAATTTATTAATTCAGAGGTTCGTATAGCATAGTTTCCCATATTCTCAAAGGAGGAAAAATATGTTTCACAGAAGAATGGCTTATTTTATCGTCAATACTCCCAGTTTTCTCTTTGTAGTTGCCGATATTTATAAAATGAGGAAGTATTAAAAATATTATCATAAAATTCTTACATTCGCTTCTATTTTTTATAAAGTAATAGAAAAGCTTCGAACATCAAAAGCTCACGTTCCACGCAGCTAATAAAATTACACAAAAAAACTATCATGGCTACTTCAGAGGCTTTTTCTCCTGTAAAAAGTATAATAAGTAATTATAGTAAAAAGGGTGTTTCATAGTACCTACAAGACAAAACTTCTCAACTTTGGACTTTATTTTCTGTTCACTTCGCTTGATTTTTGCACGTCTGTGGTCCTCGACTGGACGATGTCTGGAGTCAGCTGGATCTCGGCTTCCTTTGCACAGATTTCCTCTTTTTATCTTCATTGTGATGTTATCCGTTAGTACGGCTACTGCCGCATTAACTTCAATATCGATATTGAATGTTACAAAATACCAGACATTGTAAGTTATGCTTATATTGCTTTCTCACGAGAGGTTTAATAAATAAATATTTTAGAAAATCAGAAGACAACTCAAATACTGTTCAACTTTTCTAAAAACTGGCTAAAACCATAAACTACAGTTGTTTAAAAGCAAATCCAACAATCACAAATTCAGGATGTATGTGTTTAAGCACTAATGTAGTTTAGTTTTACCAAATAGCTGGCTTAAAATTTTAAACTCATTAAAACTCCAGATCCAATATAAACAATGTTATTACATCCGGAAAGGAAATGCACAAGGGAATTTGTTCAGCAATGTAATTCAGAATTCCTCATAAATGCTTTAATAAAATTAAACCGGTTACATTTACCGCGAATTTCCTTGTTGTAGATATGTTCAGAGAAGGGAGTTATAGTGGGAATAGTAGCTGGGAATGTTTGCGGGCAGGATATTACTTGCTCGCTCCAGAATTACATACGCCGGAATAGACTTTGAAGGTTCTACAGCCGATTTGGTTTAGTAAATTACCTGGATACCATGGTTCTGATTTGAAATTGGTTGATTCCACAGATGAGAAATAATCTCATAAAAAACAGGTACCTAGCACGATTTCAGTTATGCCAATTTGTCTAATTATTCATAGACAAAATAGTACATACTTTATAAAATATATTTTGATTCAATCAAGTAGACACCAAAAGATTTATTAAACAATGTTTATATTCTCTACATATTTGTCTGTCTCTACATTGTCCGTTATCTATCTTCAACCATTTCGGCTATCTCTTAGTAATTCATAAAAGTTAACTAAAAATTAGGCATTTGTTCTGTCGGACCAATTCTTATCGTTGATATTCAATAGTTTTGAAGCTGAACAGCACACAGCTCTCAGGTTTATTGCTACTTCATACTCAACACGCTTAATTAATTACTCCGTCGAATATGCTGAGCTGAAATCCTTGTTCTTATAATTAATACCACCGTTAACTTAGGTTTCAGAAGTTAGGAGCTAAGAGCTTACTGTTGGGTGTTGCTGCGTTTTCTAGATATTTACTCTTCACTAACTAAACCTGCAGTTTTTAACTTCGGTTTAGCTATGATAAGGAGTTACATGAAAGATTCCTTCAGCTACCTTTTCGTCTCTACAACATTCGTTTTTTTTTTCTCAGCTCAGCTCCAAACATCATGGCCTACCCCAAGGTACAGTTTCAGGGCCGACGTTCTTTATTCAATATGCGGTTGATCAGCCAAGCGTATGGCACGTGTTTTTACTTTCTTCGACGCAAATGTAGTCACACAACACAGTTCAAGGTGAAGGTCGTTAGTAACGGTCTTTTCTTTTTCCTCGTGCGATCCCGATGGGTCCAATATGGTGCCGTTTTGTTTTATATACGTGTATGTAGCGAAGGACTGCTATGCATTCTATTGAAAATATTCATGCGTATAATATGATTTATGTTTATGATGTTCTGTTCATTCACGATTGTGTTCATTCATTTCATTTGAATGGTTTTTATATTTGTCTGTTTACTAATCTTTTTAGTTTCGTTCGAAACGTTTTCGTTCATGTACATTTCTTTTTGCTTCAGGGCTTATTATACAAGACAAGATGTACTGCCGGATAAGGATTTTACTTCAAAAACTTTTCATTCTTTTCTAAATTTTTAAATCTTATACAATCTTTAGTTATGAGAACATATTAATTCATGCCCTTTGTCCTTAGTAAGTTGAATAGGCCTTATTATGTACCGATACCCCTCTCGTGTTACCGGGACAATGGCGGCTGGCGTCTCGTCGCTATCCATCTTGCTTGTTAATTACGTCATCGGCTTAAGCCGTCCTTCGTCCTTCGCTTTGCACAGGAGGCAGCAGACGTCAAGGCTGTCAGGAAATGTCTTCCTTGGCTTACTTTAGTTTATGGTGATTGTGATATTGAGATGTTCTCAAATTACGGTACCAAGCATACTAATAATGTGTAGACCCCGGTGGGTTTATTGGAGATTTTCATATTGAGAGATCTTGGGGGAATAATAACCTCTGGCGATGACAATAGAGAGAACTGAAAAATGATTTTTATTTGAAAAGAAGTTTATTCAAATCGTTTAAATTTTCACTTGCAATCGCTGTATATAGTCGAGACCCTTTTTAAGGAGGCTTAACAGTGTTGATGGTTTTCGTAATGTAACTCTCATATTGTAAGTAGTTCGCCAGACATTGTCTACACGAGAGTGAAATGCTCTGCTCTGTCAGCCAAGCGAATCATAGTCCACATTATTACTAATGTTACTTAATCAGTGACCTACTGTTTGCACTAGTTGGAATGCAGGAGATTAGTGGTAGATTAATTTCATCAGGAAGTCTATTATCGGTTCCGTCCCCACCGTAATGTGCTTTAATCAAAATTTCTGTCTTTAATTTTATATTACTATTAAAATAACATAATTGAATTGTTTAAAATAGCATTAGGCTTCTCTTGAAATCTGTCTTCTTCAAATTTTATCGTGCCAATTATTATCAATATTAATTAGTACTCTGTATTGTCAGCAGCACATGTAAACATCTAAAATAATTCTCTGTCGCTGGCTATCGGATAAAAAGGAATGCTTGTGTAAGATGATCAACCTTCTTGTTTCATGAACTGATAATTCGCTATTGTTTTAGTTCCCATTTGAGATGTTACTTCCGTCCATGATTAGCTGGATAGCATTCAACCAATATTAATCAACCCGTGTTAATTCAACCTCGTGGTTGCAAATTAACAACAGCAATTAATCATTTACAGGTACTGTACTGGGATGTTATTGCTTCTCCTGCTAACCGAATCATTTATGTAAATTGTTTATTTGGTACCTATTCTTATTTGTATCCTGTCTTTTAGTCAATATTGCTTTTTGGTAATGTCGATGCGAGATGTAGTGAGTAGAAAGACACATCCATGGCTTAGTTTACTGATGATCCTGTTCCGTATTTTTAACATTTTTTTACTATTGCTTTCTTTTTTATGTTGCTGGCCTCCTACATACAGCATAAGTAGGTAAGTGGTATTGACGATTTAATAACTTTCTGTCTGATTGCTGTTTTTAGTTTTTTTTACTAAACTTACTTATTTTGAAGTTAGAGGCAATTATTGTAATTGTTTTTTGTGCCTGATTCTTAAAATAATAAGTGTACAACGTGTTACAAATAATACAAAAAAAAAGAATATTCTTCATCACAGGTATTTAATCAAAATTTTCCCATCTCTAGTGTCATTTGACACCGAAAATATAGACTATCGATTCTCAGAACGGAGATGTACTTGAATCAATTTATGTTAGAAAACATTTTATTTTTTGCCTTAATTATCTTGTTTACGTATTTACAAACATAAATATTATTTTGAAATATTTAGTTCATTATTTCATTAATTTATTATTTCATAACAATTATTTAACAAAGTTTTTTTTTATTTATTTGTAGTTTTTTCATTTTGAAATTAATTGTTCTAATGTGAATATTATGGTACAAGTAGTACGTAAACATTTTTAACCATAGCGGTAAAAATAGGCACATTGACCTAAAATTACATATCTGGTCCGAATATTCTTTGACACAGCTGACCACTAGAGATGGGAAAATTTTAATTAAATGCATTTAATGTTTTTTTTTTTTGTATTTTTTATAACACGTTGTAGATGTTTATAGTGCCTTCACTGTCCACTAGCCAACCGAAACATAATGCACATTGCCTGCGTATTACAGGTATTACTTACATTGTTATGTTGACGTGTGAATGGTTTCCTTGATGAAGAGATTAGTGGAATCAGTTGGATCTGATAATATGAGGTAGTGGAAGCTTGCTGATCGGAAATTGTAATCAACGTCTTTTCATTGAATGTTTCAGAACACTTTGACAAGTTTTTATGATCTGTCAAATTATAAACATTATGTATTGTTGTAAAATCGTTCGCATTAAACTGATGTAAAGTTTTTAAACTCTTATATTATAAGTAACCTTAGTTGAATGGAAACCGAACTAAAAATTGCTGAAACACTTATATGATCCAAAACCCAAGCCAAATGTCAGTGTTAAGTTTCACAAATTTGGGACAGGAATGCATGGAGCATTGTGCCGGCCCGACCTGTCTATTCCTTGGATTGACCCCTCCATCCTCCATCTCCATCTTTTTCGGTTAGGTTGATAAATAGATTGTATTGTTGTAAAGTTTTAAAAAATATTATAAAGCAGAAAAAAAATTGTGTTTGTCGATCTTGGACAAAAAAAAACTTGAAAAAAAACTTTACTATTGTAAGTTTTTATACCTAAAAGCTTAATTTAAAGGTTAATCTTAATTGAAGCATTTCAATACTTGTAGAATATAGACAAAGAGATGAATACGAGTATCTGTTACTTTCCAATTCGCCTACATTTCTGCTTCTACCCTTTTTACCTGTTTAATTTAAAAACAAACTGTGCAGGACATACAAAATCTCCATTATAGCCTGAAAATATTCAGCCTGAATGGAAGGCGAGTGTCCTTGAAAGTGAAATCAGTTCGTTAGCGGGCGCTGCTGAATAATTCATCAACTCCTGCGCGTTCACCGAGTTGTCCGCTACCACGACATTATTAATAGGCGTAACATGTTTTTGACTACCTTCGCAGAATTAATAAAAAGTAATAAAACATGTAAATTTGCCTTCATGATTCCTATTTAATTTATTAGTATTATAAATGCGCAAAGTTGCTAGATTGTCATTATTTATTGGCACAGATGCCTCCTTACGGATCTTAATGAATGGCAAGCCTCTGTAGCTGGGAGACGAAAGAGCCATGAGATACGATACGATATACAGCATGAAATTTACATCGTTTTGTTCCCGCCGTGTAGTGATAGTACCCGTCAAACTGAACAACTTTTCACGAAAAAAAAAAATTCCTGCGACAAAAAAATTTTTGGTCTCTCCATACAAAGTGAGACTCCCGAGCGACCCATTTTGTATGGAGAGACTAAAAATTTTTTTGTCACTGGAATTTTTTTTTCGTGGAAAGTTGTTCAGTTTGACGGGTACTATCACTACACGGCGGGAACAAAACGATGTAAATTTCATGCTGTATATCACGGGATTTTAATCTATTACGAAAATTTTAACCATTACCGCTACAAAAATCATCCTATTTGAAGCCCCTCGATGGGGACAGGATCTAACTTCCCTGCTGTTTTATAATCTCAATAAATAAAATACGGCAATCCTCAAACAATAAATTTTCAGTGAATGTTATTTAATTCATTTACGCTAAAATACAGCAATAACCACTTAATAGCGCTTCCAGTCTTGGTGACATGTATGTTTGACATGAAATAAAATGGAATTTCCATGTCGCTACATTTACCATACTTACTTACTCGTATCTACATAATGGAGCTATCTACGTGATAATTAAAGTTATGACTGGTAACCTAAAGCTATAGGAAATTCATCTATTAAATGAATGAAAATAATGATAATGTTTTTTATAGTTGTATCTAAAAGTTGATTCTCTTATTGATACTTTTTTACATTAACTTTGAGAACTAACAACTATAGGTATAAGACTAGGTTCACAGTCTGTCTACATTTTGTTTTCTCTAGCCTGAACTGATCTAGTGCCAGTCTTCATTACTGTAATAAATTAACCTTTATCATTTTAGCCTACTAAATTGATAGCTGTAACTAATGTGTCGGTATAAGCAACTAACTTACTCGTTGAAATTGCAATCACGTGTTAGCAATCTGTAACTTTGGAACATTATAATCTAAACTCTATTTCGAGAGGTCCTCCCATTTGAATAGTAATTTATTGTCCCCATAATTTAGGATTTGATAGCCAAGGTTAGGCTTCGGGTGATTTAAGAACCTACCCTAATATAACCACTATTATTAATAAAACCAAAAACCCGACTGTATGAAAAATTTAAAACTTTTGGCGCCAAAAA
This sequence comes from Carpatolechia fugitivella, assembly GCA_951230895.1. Lineage (NCBI taxonomy): Eukaryota > Metazoa > Arthropoda > Insecta > Lepidoptera > Gelechiidae > Carpatolechia > Carpatolechia fugitivella. The sequence continues at coordinate 13,577,201 of OX579651.1, forward strand.
TAGGCCATCTTGGTTTTTTTATAAATTTGATGTACCCAGTGTCACTCTCACCAGTATGACGAATCTAACGATACCTCTTTAGCTAAAATCCATCAAGCCGTTTAGGCTGTAGAGCGTGCCAAAGAAATATACATACATACATACACTCGAAAAACATAACCCTCCTTCTAAAGCAGTCGGGTAAAAACAGACCAAAAAGATCGGACCCCATTCGTTTTTAGTATTTTTTGCTTCTCCCCGTTTAAAAAACTTTATTGAACTTCGACAAATATTTCAAGATCAAATTTAGCCAAATCGGTCCAGCCATTCTCGAGTTTTAGCGAGACAAACGAACAGCAATTGATTTTTTATATACCTTATTTATATTATAGATAATTCTGAAAATTCTTGTCGTTCGTGCGACTGCGTATCTTCCGGCTCTTCAAAATCAAAATGGCTTATCCCGTTTGTCAAAGAAACGGAGTTGTTGGTCTAACCACAACCACTAGACCAACTAATTGGACAGAGAAGTTTGGCCACTGCACGGAGCAGGACGATCTAGCCTTCGTTTAGATGCAGATAGGCCGATTCTTACCCCAAAATAATGCCTAACGTGGTTTTTGTAAGTAATTCTTAGGAGCCCACTAAAGCTTTGAGTCTTCAGGTAATAGAAGCTATGTATGATCTAAAACAATTCGTAAAGCTAGTCCTAAATGTAACTTGCCTTATCCAAGTTTTTGTACAGCTTTCGCTTCAGGACCGTCCACGACCCTTCTGTCATGAGCTTAATTTGAATTATGTCGGGACAGACACCCCTCCCCTCCCGTGTCGTATGTATAAAACACACTTTATATGCCTCCTGAGGGAGCCAGAAATTCACTTTTCGTTCGATGAGTCAGACCGAATGAATTTTTAAGAAGCTGATATTAAATGGATTCTGTGAGCGAGTTAAGAAAATGCTTTTCTGGTCGTTACAGTTTTATAGAGAAGATGGACGTCAATTATTCTAAGAATTTTATAACGAACGTCTTGTCTAGACTCCGCAATTGAAAGATATCAAAATAACATTTGAATTAATATTAAGTATTTATATTTATATTATAATAAGTGTTATCTATTATAGGTACATGCCTAAAGTAAAAAAAAACCGGCCAAGTGCGTGTCGGACCACGCATAAAGTAGGGTTGCGTAGTCATTTTTGACACCGCGCTGTTTCGCATTTCTTGCATCATCATCATCTCCATCTCGGCTACTTAATCTAGGGGATTTGACGAGAATACTGGTATTCACACAGAGCGACTGCCATCTGAACTCCGCAACCCAGAGCGGAAACCAGGACCAAACCTAGATTAGGTTTACGTGCCTTTCAAAGCACGGAAAACGGTCGTGTTTTTTTTACCACTACCGGTCACCCATCCATAGCCTGGCTATGGCGATGGGTGCTTAACATTGGAGATCGCAATGAATAAGCACTAACAACTGGAGCAACCGGATTGCATGATTCACTAATAATAATTACTGGCTATAGTGACTGTTCTTTTGGAAAAAAAGTATATATTTTTATTTTATTTATAATTTCAAAAGTATTCATCACAAGATACCCGAAACAATTTTAATTAAGAGTTTCCGCGCCAGTTTATTTACGTAAGTGATTTGTAGTTTATAGGTCCAAGACTTTAGAAATTACAGGGGGGGCGACACCGTGTTAACGACTTTGGCGTGCTATATCTCACATATGGTAAAGCTAATAAAAAAATGTTGTACGAAAACCCAACTTCATTTTTAAAGACGATTTCAACGATACCCCACACAAGGGGGTGTGCTCAAAAAAAATAATTTACCCCCACTTTACATGTATGGGGAGGTACCCTTAAAAAGGGGTAATTTTAATTTTTTGTATTTTTAAAATTGAGATCTATATCCAAAGTATCGTCGAACCAAGTTACATGTAAATCGGTTCATAAACGTAGAAGATATTGTGCTGTGACAGACTGGGACGGACGGACTGAACGATCTTATAAGGGTTCCTTGTCGGACTACGGAACCCTAATATAAGTACTAACGAAGAATCTTATTTTCAAATATAAAGATCAAATGAGACCCATCCATGTGATGATGCCTTATTCAGAGTATTTTTGTTACACACCGGAGCGGACGAAATTTGAATATTTAAAAACATCTGCTAAGAAAATTAAGCTGTATGTACGACCTTTGAAGGAACTCAAGAGTGTGTTAAATGTAGTTGAAATTCCTGTTTTAGGGCAGTCATGATACCCTGACTTTACAATTATAGTATAGAGTAGATACCTACAGTAGAGCATCTACGAGAATTCAATTCCTAAATGATTTATTTTTTCTTTAACACCGTACTAAACTCTATTTTCTTTAATCTCCACTTAACGGCCAGCAAGATTGAGACAGAGCCGTCGTCCATTTGTACGTTTTTTATCTTTCATTGCTGTAACTGGTAAGTTGCAACTCGTAAAACAGATGAGTTTATTAAATTCCGCCGGCGATGCGAGATGCGACTCCCGACCGGTTCCGCTCACAGTTGTATGCTAATAAGACGTGTTGCTTTTTGCAGACACCAATTTAGTACTTCATGTGCTTCATTATATTCTTTTACTAGCGGTCCCCTCGCGGTTACGCTAGCGCTATGTAAGATTTTCCCGTGGGAATAAGATTTTTCCCGGTAAAAAGTATCCTAAGGTTACAAACTATCTTCATTCCAAATTTCGTCCAAATCCGTCCAGTAGTTTAGGCGTGAAAGCGGAACAAACATCCAAACATCTAAATATATTTTCACATTTAAAATATTAGTGTGATGTGATGTGATAAACTAGACTTTTTTCTTTCTTTTCATAGTCATTCTAAACTCCATCAAATTATCTACAGGATCTGGTAGACCTTCGGGTTTTCCTTTCCTTTGCCTCCGTTTACTGTACATTGATGTGTGACACTTTTTTTGCTAAACATACATTCCCAGTTTGCCTTGAGTATCAGCTGTGACTCTACCAGGGTTAGGGTTAAATAAACTTACGTTCGTAATAGTCTTATAGAATATTTTTTACTACCAATTATTTAAAAAAATGCCGTGTACCTAAGTGGTATACCTACATAAAAAGTGAAGCTTTTAAAAGTTCGCAAAAAAGTTTCCTTTTGGAAGTCAGCCGTCCATAAATCGCGATAATTTCCTTCCTGCCTGACTCCGGTCCTGCACCTGTTACCCAGCTCCAGATGAGGAACTCGAAGATTGTACGGCTTCGGGAGTAAGATCACTTTGAGATTCTTGTCGCAAGATACTTTTTTGTTTCGTCGACCGAGTTATTTCTGCCGCTTTACTTTAATTTGTTACGTTTTAATGTTCTGAATTTTGTGTTTGCCGTTTCTTCTCAATTTTATTCTTTTCAATTTTATGTTAATATTTGTTATATGACCAAACCGCACTGGGCCAGCGTGGTCGACTAAGGCCTGATCGCCCTAATTCAGGGTAGACTCGAGCCCTTCGGTGGGGACGTATTGCTGTTGACGATGATAAGTTATTGAGTTTATTTGATTTTGATTTTTTATTTAAGTTAACCATCCCACTTGTACTTGATTGAATTTCAAATAAATATTGAAATAAATAAGTTTATCGAATTAATAAATATATATAATAATGATCTTCGTATTTTGAATCTTGCTTTTTCAAATTTCCTAAATCATATAAATTATTATAGGCCCTAAAGGATTCTACAATATAACAGCAGATTATAAATACCTTAGTATAGGCACTAATCAATCAATCAGCCTATTGCAGACCTCCCCAAGGGTACGCCAACGCGCACGATCACCCGCTTTCCTCATCCAGCCACCACCAGCGACCTTCCTCAGGTCATCAGTCCACCTGGCAGAGGGGCGTCCCACACTACGTTTCCAGAGACCACTCACTCAATTGCCACTCCATGATGGTATAGGCACTCACCAGTTATTAAGTGTATAGTAAATTAATTAGGGCATCAATAACTAGGCAAGCAATTTGCTGAGTGTCTAAACTGTCCAATTCATGTTCTGTTCCCGCCATGATACATTATTAAAATTAAAATTGAATTTCTTGTTCATTAGTAATTTTATTTCTCCGAACAGAAACCGCCGCGAAACGGTTTAGTAGCATAGCAGGGACTGCGAGCAGCTTGATATTTTTCGCAAAATAATTTAATTTAAATGCATAACGCGCCGTGCGTTCTCGTTGTAACCACTAAGATTGAGCCATTTTGCGAGTCACAGCCGCAGAATTGTTAGGAGAATTTACTTCGGTTACCTTAATTTGATGTAGCGCAACGAGCGATGGAGCGTTCCATGTTGGGTATCTCTCTCGTTGATCGTGTGCCAAACGTTGAAATTCGACGAAAAACAAAGGTCGAAGACGTAGGCAAACGCATCACGAGATTGAGGTGGAGATGGGCAGGACACTTGGCTACACGGAATGACGGCCGGTGGACCAAAGCAGTCACAGACTGGTGGCCAAGGGGAACAACAAGGCCAGTGGGCAGACCACCAGCCCGATGGTCCGATGACATTGCCAAACTGGCAGGAATCGGGCTGGATGCGGATGGCACAGGACCTTGAGAAGTGGCGCAGTCGAGAAGAGGCCTATACCCAGCAGTGGGTGGATGTGGGCTGAATATGATGATGATGATGACCTTAATTTGAACATGGTTTAGTAGAATCTGTAAAAACTGGCAAATTAAATTAAAAATGTTTAACCTGATACTTCAAATAACTTTAATTTTCAGCAATCCTAATATCATTTTATTTTAGTTTGATCTGCAGAGAATGACGACATAGGGATAAGTGGTTATGTACTTAGATATTTAATTAAAAGTTATAATTGACGTTGACCCTTTGAAGCATTTCTAATGGAACAATTTAAATATTAAACTTCACATTAATTTTATTCATTTTTGTTCCAGTTAGCTCTTCGTCTACGTATATAAAATTACTAAAAATACGATATGTATCTGTTTTCAAAATCACAACACGCAGTGGTATAATCCGTTTCTAATTACTTCTTCATCTCGGGTCGGAGAAAATCTCCCCAGCCTCCAATTTTCCCCCACATTGGGCGAGTAGGAAATCAACACGTTATCAAATCCTCTTACTTCCTAATGCGAGTCCCTGTTAACTGATATGTGATTAATGAACCAGGCACACCCGGGCATCCCCGGATATACGCTGGTATTTCCCGGATATTCCCCGGATAGACGCCGAAGGGGCTTAAGCGTTAAGAGCTGAGGCATTTGCAAAAATATCAGGTTTCAGTTACAGTATTTGTGTAGGTTTGAAAGGATATCGGTGTCTTGTTGACTACGCCTCTACGAATTCTAATTCCGTGTAAGAATAAAGCAGCTGAAATGTAAGAAAGTTTAGTTTTTCTTTGTCTGTTTGTTTGCCTGTCTGTTTTCATGCGATAAGCATCTCTAGAAGAACTTCTTCACTACAGTATCAGATCATAATGAACAAGAGACGCACGAGTAGTCTACTGACTCAATTATGCCTTCTATCTATCTTTTGTACTTTTAATATATATCCTTGTGTGCAATAAAGTATATTCTATTCTATCAAATATTTACACAATTATGCTATCTTGCGCTGTAAGTATTTATATCTGTGTGGATTTTAAACTTCTTTAACAGGAACAAGAATTACCTTGGCAAAGTTTGGCCAAACCGGATTGGGAAGTCTTAGTAAAGTATTTTATAGGCAATTCCCAGATGGAGACTTTTGCTTTCTTAATGCTGATTTAATTTTAGATACTTTTCTGGTGGTTTAAGAATAAAGGACCATGAAAGTGAAATTGTTAAACTAGTTTTTTTTACAGACAATATACGACTATTGTTAGGCTATGCTTAATAATGTTAGCGGATGCTACTAGATACAACGATGTAACCAAATCTACCTAGTTATGAAATAGCAAAGAAAACACACCTCCCTATTATACTTTCCGGAGTCTAACTACAAATAATTGCTGTTACAGTACTAATATACCGTCCAAACTTCAATGAAGTCAACCGACCTCACAAACCCTAGTGTCAGTGTTATAGAGCCGCCAAAGGCCACTGACTTGGCTCGTGTAACGACTAGATAGTAGCCGGGACCAACGGCTTAACGTGCCTTCCGAAGCACGGAAATATCTTTTTTTTCGGTCAATCAGGTCATTCAGCAAAGTCCTAACCAAACTGGGGAAAGTCTCACAAAGAGATTTTTGCTTGACTGTGCCTACCGGGAATCGAACCCGGAGCCTACGTAATGAGCGTCGAAATCCCGACCACTCGGCCACAGAGGCTGTTATACACAGTCTTTGATTAGCTACCAACAAAAGTTATGCTGATGAAAAAGATGCCGCCTCTGCAACAAGTTCTGAACTTCTAAGAAAGTAGACCGCAGTCGATTGCGATTTCAAAGCAACTTAAAACCAGTTTGGCTAGAACTCAGATGCCTGATGGACTGAACTAAACCATTCCTATGATTAACTCCGGCATTGAGATTACTTCCTGAGGGTAGATGATCATAAATTGCAACAAATTACAAAATGGGATGAGGTATTTTATGTCACTGATAAATACGTAAATACTGGGTAATACTAGACTTGTTAAGCTATTATAGTTGATTGATATGAATGCTGATTGGTAGAAGGTTATTTTATAGGTCTTTTTTTTATTTTTTATTAGTTGATGGGCTTACTCTTGACCACAATCAGGTCCGCGAGGGACGAGATGTGGTCGATGATGGAACGAGTTTGCCCAGAAGGTGCCTGTTCACTCTAGCTTTGAAAATGCTTGGGTTATAAGCACTCGGAAAAACAGAAGCAGGCAAAGAATTCCACTCCTTGGCCGTGCGCATAATAAAAGATGATTGAAAGCGCTTCGTGCGGCAAAGGGGTATGTCGACCAAGTGCGGATGGTATGCTGCAGTTCGTCTGGACTCCCGATAGTAAAAAGGTGATGGCTGAATGAGCTCATGCAGCCCATGTGCACACTCCCCGAAATACAGCCTGTAAAACACTGACAGACATGCAACCTTTCGGCGATGAGCCAAACTGTGAAGCTTGGTTACCACTGGATTCTCATCACCGATAATTCTCTTGGCTCTGCGTTCCACCGAATCAAGTGCAGCAAGTTGATATTTTGCCGAGCCATCCCACAGGTGACTGCAGTACTCCATGCAAGATCGAACTTGCGCTTTGTATAATGATAAGCGTTGTCCCGGCGTGAAGTAATGCTTGACCTTGTTCAGAATGCCCAACTTTCTGGCTGCAGTTTGTGCCAGTGACTCAATGTATTCGCCGAAGTTGAGATTGGTAGTCAGCCTCATGCCAAGGAGTTCGAGTGCATCCGTGACCGGTACAGGCGTACCCCGAAAAGTAGGAGTCAGCTGAAAAGGACTCCTTTTAGCGGTGAACAAACACGCCTGTGTTTTGGTGGCGTTAAAATTGACCAAATTGCTGTCGCCTCATTGGGAAACAAGACTTAAAGCCAAATTCGTCCGCTCTACCATTGACTCTCTTAAGGTGCATATTTCATCTGCAGTGGCCCTTGCGCTGGATAAATACCTCTCCACAACTGTACTGTCATCTGCATACCCAACAATGCCTGGTATGAGCAGGTCATTGATGTGCAACAGGAAAAGTGTTGCAGAGAGAACGGACCCCTGAGGAACACCGGCATCAATAGCCATGAGGTCAGAGGAGCTGCCATCAATGACAACTCGGATCGACCGTTCACTCAGAAAGTCAGATACCCAGCTACAAAAGCCAGCAGGAATGCCATATGAGGGAAGCTTGTTTAGCAGACTTGCGTGCCAAAACCAAATTCAAAGAGTTTGTAAATCTATGGTCTAATGTCTTTGCATTTATCAAACAAAATCTTAATAATTTATTTAGAAGCTAAAAAAACAAGGAAGTTATTACTTGATAAAAGATTTACTCAAAAGCATTGAATAAAAACAAATCATGAGAATAATCGAGATTTTCAAAGATAAAAGAGATTGCTTGAAGATTTCCTCAAAATGTTCACCTGAAAGCAAATTCTCTTAGGAAATAAGGTAAACACGTGTACTTCGGTAGATCCAACATTTTTATCGGAGGGTAGTCAAGTACCGGTACCCTTTTCAGGGAAATCGATTAAACTGCAAAAGGTAGACAATATCTGCGGGGCCATGCTCGACCACTTCCTTAGGGATGGCTGTTAGGGAATAATAGAATAATACAAAGAATTGAGTACCTAATGAAAAAGTTGGAAGGGTAGAGAGAATATTTTATTTTTATTTTAGGCTAGAATTATGGGGCTGTGCTAAATGTATTTGTCGTCTAATATAAATATCTAATAAGACCACGGATAATTGACAAAGATGTAATACTGGCAGAAAAAGATGTACTTAGGAGTTGTTTAATTTGAATGGTTCACTCGTAAATATATATTTGGATCCAAACTTCGAGATCCAAGCAAATGCCTTCGAAGCAGAGGGTCGCGGGTTCGAATCCCGCCCAGGGCAATCATTCGCGTAATGAGCGCTTGTGTTTGCCTTGTGTCTGGATGTTGTTAATCTATGTAAGTATGTATTTATCTATTTATGTAATGTATATCAGCTGTCTGATACCCATAGTACAAGCTCTGCTTAGTTTGGGATCAGATGGCCGTGTGTGAAAATGTCCCCACATATTTATTTAATTTATTATTTATTTATATATAAGAAAAAGAGCGTTATTAAATGGATACATATGACACGCACATTCATAACATGTCGGAAACCGAACTCTAACCCAAAACAATAAATAAGCAATTTTACGAAAGTTTACCTTCTATCAGAACCAAACCAACCTTCATTACCGAGTTACTTTCGGTCCGGTTCGCAACCCTATTCCTTTCCCAAGGTGAGTTGGGGTTCGACTTTACAAGATTATTGGCAGCCGTGAAATATGGAGATTGCTCCATTTTCCGCACTCGGGAACAAGTAGGTCCAGAAAATGTAGAATCGTGAATGAAAGAAGGTGCGGTCGATCGGCGTTTTCTTTTCAGTTTTTGAACGGGCCCTTGCTGCCCTCCGTCAAACTGCCAGATTCAGGTGAAGGTTCGCGTCAAGTGATTTTTCTTGGAACACTTGCAGAGGAAAATCGTAAGAATTTGGTAAAGCCGCGCTCAAGTACTTGAAGTTGTTTTTGACTTGGAGGTTAGATCATCGTTGTCTGTTCTATAAACTAACATTAGAGACCTTTCCTATTAATATTCCCTAGTATTTCCTAGTATCACACTAATATCATAAATGTGAAAATATTTGGATGTTTAGATGTTTGGATGTTTGTTCCGCTTTCACGCCTTAACTACTATACGGATTTGGCTGAAATTTGGAATGAAGATAGTTTGTACCCTGGATTAACCCATAGGATACTTTTTACGGGGGAAAATATTACATAATGCGAGCGTAGCCGCGGGCGGACAGCTAGTATTGTAATATTTCTTAAAGTTTACAAAACTAATGTAATATTCCAAAGTTAATTGGAGAATGTATTAAAAATTCTGACTTCATACAAAGGAATCCCAGGCCTCTAGTCCCTAAGCCACAATCCTCAAGTTCTCAAACAGAATCAAAGTTTAGCGTCTTGGGACGAGAACTGCGTGTAATTGATCAGACCCTCTGTCAAGCCCTACTTTGATTTACACACATGTTGTATTACTGCTTTAAACAAGGACTTTGGTACTGTCAATCTACCTTATGTAGTTCACAGTTGATGATACTGTCTTTATAAAATTGTAATGGTAGTTAACTCGTCAACGACCTTCCTTTTCCAAGGACAGCATGGAATGCAATCATTCCACTAACCACATTGACTATTTGACTGTCTCTACAATGTCTTAGAGCAGTCTCATCTAGGTAACCTTTGGGCATGAAAACAGCTAATACAGGTAGAGAGCGAAGCCTGTTTTTCCGGGAGCGAGTTGGTGATTATTTTTTCAGCTGATGACGAGCTCGTGATTGGTTTCGGCCACGTCGACTGCTTCTCTTTATTAACTACTACAATAGGACTGCAGCAGGAAAAACTTTGCATGGCCCTATTAGAAGTCAAGAGCTATCTAAAAGTCATTAGACACCGAACCACCCTTCATCACTTGTCCAGAAAGTCCAAACTGTACGTGTCTTGAATAACAACATGTCCTTACATTTCGTCTCCCTCTTACCGGGTTTACGATGGTAATCTCGTGTCGATCTATCGTAAAGCAAGGGATCGCGTCGTGGGAACAGCCTGTATATAGTTCCAGTTTCTTGATCGATATCTGATCGTGTCGGGGAATGGGCACTTGTCAGCTCTTAAGTTGTAGTTTGGTAAATACTGACAAGTTGCTAAATGTATGTTGCAAGATGACGCTATACGACGTAGATAGTTGAAGTTGTCGGTGTCAATCGATTGTTAACTACAATAAATATCTACAATCAGGAAAACGGTTTCGTTGAGAACTAGAAGCACTAGAAATTCTAATGCTGTTGTAACATCTAAACCAAACGAATAAAAATGAAAGTTAGTTACCAGTTAGTTAACTGAATAGGTATGTAAGTGGACAATCTCCATCTGGAAGTCTTTAAATAGACTTCGGACTCAGGTCGGCCGGAGTAAAGATAGCATGTCTAGGTGGGGATTCTCCAATAATACTGACTTGAACTATGTGTGCGGAGAAGTATGGCCCACCTGACATCATGTCCTGCGTGCGCTGCCACCTGCACGCAGCAAGATTTGATGGACGCCACACAATCCGCCGTCCAAGTGGCCGCATTCTGGGCTACAACATTATAAATTCGACTTGCCATCGACTCGCTAAGAAGAAGATCTACCAGTACATTTTATTTTTAATAATAGTAATAATAATCATAATTTTTTTAATAATTTTTTTATTGGAACACCTACAGTTAACACCGTTTTTGGATCATAAATAATGAACACATAATAAACCAATTACAGGCATTCACTTAAGTATACAACATTTGAATGAGAACAGACAAAAATAAAATAAAAAACAGTAAACCTTATGTAACAAAAGTTTGTCCGATGGTAGTTAACTAGAAGGTTACAGTTATAGTTAAGTGGGAAGTTTTAGGAAAATCTCTTTTTTATATTGATTTAAAGATTGCATAAATATATCTATATCAACATACTTTTGATTATAAGTATTAGTTGCCCTACGTAATAAGTTTAATAATTATAAAATTATTTTTCTGTAATATATCAATTATTGTCGTACATTTTCCATTACACCATCTATTTCGATGGTCAAGTCGCACAAAAACTAAGGTGAACTTTGTAACTAACGAGCTTTGAGTTTTTGGTAATTTAGCTTTACCAACTTCAGCCATAGAAAATAATAGCGAGGTTGCTACAATTTACTGTAGGTACCCTAGCATTCCTAGACTAGCAACAGTGACCTAGATTACCTGCCAACTTTGACAAAGCATATTGCTGGTTTTACTAAGAAACTTAATTTATTGCAGAGTTGTTAAATTATTCCACAGTTTGCAGTTCACGTTGTTTGTTGTCTTTAGACTATATTTGAGAAGTTAAATTATGCTTAGTAAGATTACGCCGTGTGGTGACGGCAGAGTAGAATACATTTTGTCACTAACTAGGACTACACATTGAACAGGGAACGGGCAGCAGCGCTCTCTGATACAGTAACCATTTAATCTGCGATCTCCAACCCGCCTGCTAAGCGTGGAGATTATGGCAAAACCCTCCACTTAAGTGGAGGAGGCTCATAGTCCAGCAGTGGACTGTAACGGGCCGTTGATTTGATTTGAAGATTATTTAAATTCTTGCGCTATGGAATGCTCGGTGGTCTGTGCAAAGTAATGTAAATGTAGCATGGTATTATATTAAGTAAGTAAATGCTAACAAATTTACACAAACAAGCTTTTTGGTATTAAAAGAAAGCATGAAGCTTATTTACTCTCTATTAAACCCCTTTTAACACGTTTTATTTTTTATGTCACACACAATATCAAAATGTCTTAAATTTTCATCTCCTACTGTACGAGTTCAAAACAGTGAACTTTAGTAGCAAACACAGTGCTAAATTTAGGGCATCCTTACTTTGCCATGTGAAATATGACGAGCGTGGTGGCGGATGATAACGACGCTACACACGGAGGAGTTGGGCCAACAGGAAAATTCTGCAAAATTATTTTGTTAGAGTATTAATGAATAGAATACGAGCGTGTTAGTAAAACAATCCGTGCTTCGGAAGGCACGTTAAGCCGTTGGGCCCGTCCCGGCTACTATCTAGTCGTTACATGAGCCAAATCAGTGGCCTTTGGCGGCTCTATAACACTGACACCTGGGTTTGTGAGGTCGGTTCTCGACCTTACAACCCACACGATGATGATGATGATGATGATTATGAGTAAAATAATGCAAAATCTCTCGGGTGGTCGTTCAAGTTCAGCACAACTTGTTCCCCAACTTTTATTTTATGCAAAAATAAGCTGATCAGCTGATTGGTTTGTATGAAATACCAAATTATCTTTTTGAGATTTTGGAAAACATAGAACAAAAGATGTTCAGTTTTAAGGACTGAAGAACCACTTGAGAGGTTTTGCGTTTTAAAACACTCATGAAGATATACAACCTGTAATGTTTGTTTGTAACTTAGTTATTTATTCATCGTATGGCTTTTTTTTCTTTTTGGTTTTCACAATTAACTAAGGTAGCCTCTTAAAACAGTTTTGATGACTTGAAGTGGATTACGCTCGGAAAGTAGGTTAGTCTTGCATGAATTAACCAGCTACAGTAAACAGTAGCCATCAAAAACATAACTTGTAAAAAAACCAGGTCTCGCACACAACTTAGTCTACCGTAAAAAGTTGTGAGATCCATGTAATACCAAGTCGGTTAATTTATTCAGTCCCTACTTAAGAGTCTTTCTGTCTTAAGTTATTACGTAATTAGCTCACCTAACAACATCTTATAGTGACCAGATCAATATTAAAAATATCTTATGTTTTAAATAAATACATAGATTGACCTGGCAAGAAGTTGTGTGCGAGACTTGGTTTTTTTACAAATTATGTTTTTGATGGCATCTCATTTCTTTTTGTAGATCGCATGAAAACACAATGTAAAAATGCACACCTACGCTCCACCTACCCTACCCTACACCTACCTTACACCTACCCTACCCTACACCTACCTTACACCTACCCTACACCTACCCTTCACCTACCCTACACCTACCCTACACCTACCCTACACCTACCTACACCTACCCTACACCTACCCTACCCTACACCTACCCTACACCTACCCTACACCTACCCTACACCTACCCTACACCTACCCTACACCTACCCTACACCTACCCTACACCTACCCTACACCTACCCTACACCTACCCTTCACCTACCCTACACCTACCTACACCTACCCTACACCTAACCTACACCTACACCTACCCTACACCTACCCTACACCTACCCTACACCTACCCTACACCTACCTACACCTACCCTACACCTACCCTACCCTACACCTACCCTACACCTACCCTACACCTACCCTACACCTACCCTACAGCTACCCTACACCTACCTACACCTACCCTACACCTACCCTACCCTACACCTACCCTACACCTACCCTACAGCTACCCTACACCTACCTACCCTACACCTACCCTACAACTACCCTACACCTACCCTACACCTACCCTACACCTACCCTACACCTACCCTACACCTACCCTACACCTACCCTACACCTACCTACACCTACCCTACACCTAACCTACACCTACACCTACCCTACACCTACCCTACACCTACCCTACACCTATCCAACACCTATCCAACACCTACCCTACACCTACCCTACACCTACCCTACACCTACCCTACACCTACCCTACACCTACCCTACACCTGCCCTACACCTGCCCTACACCTATCCAACACCTATCCAACACCTACCCTACACCTAGCCTACACCTACCCTACACCTACCCTTCACCCACCCTACATCTACCCTACACCTACCCTAGAAAAAACTTTGACTAGTTATAAATGTTAAACTACTGGTTCAAATTAAATGAAATTTGAAACATACTGGGTTTATACGATGCCTGCTTTATTACTGAAAATTCAGGTTTCTAGTTTTATCCACAAGGAAGTTATAGGGGGGTCGAAAATGGCCCGAACTGCTTCGAGAAAAGGATGGTACGGCCGTGCCGCTTTTTTGCCCGACTTGGCGGGGGCACTGCCGTGCCCCCAGGTGACAATTTTGCATTTGGCATTTACTTTTATGTTTATGCAGACATAAGTAAATGGTTATCTTGCCGAGTTGCCGTGTATGTAAAATTAACGAGTTAAGTTTTTAACTTATGCCGACGATGCGTGAAAGTGACATGTTCACTGATAGTAAAAAAAAAACATGCTATAGATAGCAGCCAGATACATTCTATTCGCGATAAAAATAATACAGAAGAAAGCATACTCCATTCCATGCAGAAGAAATGGAAGAAGACTACTAAATTAACTTTCTTTACTTTTCATTTTTTCGCTGTTTCTTTACATAAAGGTTGTCTGGAAGATATTGGTACTTTAGCAATAAGGCTGCCTATTAATTCAACTTCTGTCGTTGTTTGTTTGATGTACCTATTTAGTAAATTCTTAAGTATTGTATTCTAAGATAAAGCTTTCGGTTTTTTTTTGTTATTAGATTCTAAAGTCAGATCACGTAAAAAAAACATGTTGGTCCCAAGACTGTGATCGTGTAGTGACTATATAACTTCTTAACTTCGTACAAAACAAATCAGATTAAAGCTGTTAAAAGCTCATTTTAAAATGAGCAACGCGCACTTTAAACAAAATGGTTCCGCCATGATGACGTCACAGCACTCGCTCTAATAGCTAATCAGCTCCGAGAATTAGCCAGACACCGCAGATGGGACTCGAACCCGGGACCATTTGGTTAATGAAAAATGTGCAATTTGTCAATGTCATTAAGTATCACTGACGATTAATACCGGGTCGGTGAAGGCTCGGATTTCAGGATTGATTTAGTACGGGGATGCGTTTTGTAGGAGATATAGGAAGGTATGCTTATTAATTTTTTATACTTATGATTTGAGACCGAAATTAAAATGAAGCTGAATCTACTTTTTCGTGTAGTGAATACTTGAAATTTTTCTAAGGTACGAAGCAGTGGCTTAGACTAGCGCCTAAATATTATTAATTATAATATTATTTTATAAAGTAAAACTTAAGTCTGTGAAAAATATTCAGTTTTATTTTTAGAAGAATATATTATGTCTCTCTATACTATGTCTAATAGAACTTAAAAATAAAAATTACAGAATAATTATAAATGATTAATTATTATACCTACTCTTCCACGATGTTAATGTTATCCTGTATCTTTCGATGTACTTTGTTGTGTTGTGTCGTAATATTGAAATAAATTATTTTCTTTCTTTCTATGTTACAACTTGATACATATTATTTTGGTTAAGATTAACTTTAACAGGATATGACTTCCTCTCGAATAGTGTAAAATATGGTGTAAAACAAAGGTTTGAAGGAATTTTGGTGTAATTCCTACTTCATTTAATTTATTTATTTTCGAACATTATAATCTGAAATAGAGTAAGTATACTATTCCTGTCCCAAAACAAAATAGCGTCCTAAAAACCTTCTTCCTAAAACACTTACTGAATTCTAGGGCCGACTAATAAAACTTCGCATTTTGAGGCTCAGGGTCTAAAATTAGAGAATTTAACGCCAACGGGGGCTTAATTAAGAACCCGCAGAAGGAGACTGGAGGTCCACAGAATGGGAATTCCGAAATTATGATAATTCCACAAGGCCATTAAGAAGGTACCCGGTTGATTAAGTTACCTTATTAATTTAGAAGATGTTCGGAGTTTCACTAAGTAATTGTTGTAGTCAAAGTTCTGAGTTTCTGAGATAAAGTTCTCGAATGGGAACCAACGTTGTCAAATCTGTAGTAAAGGTACCTAAGTGAATATTTAATTTGTTAATTAAGAACTTGTTGT
Source organism: Carpatolechia fugitivella (assembly GCA_951230895.1). Taxonomy (NCBI): domain Eukaryota; kingdom Metazoa; phylum Arthropoda; class Insecta; order Lepidoptera; family Gelechiidae; genus Carpatolechia; species Carpatolechia fugitivella. The sequence continues at coordinate 13,593,249 of OX579651.1, forward strand.
TTTTAATGGATTAATTAAGAATTAAGAATTTTCTAATCTACATTTCAAAAATGCGAAACCGTTTTCAAGTACTGTGTTCCAACGAACAGCTTCTTACAAACTTTTATCTTGCACTGTATGTGGGTTTTATGTTCGGGCGAAATCTTGCAACTCAATTTTGAAGCACTTGCTGCCATTGGAATTTGCTGAAATTTGGTACACTTATGTAACCGCGATGACAATGCAATATTATGGTACCATGGAGCTGGTCTGATGCTGGAGACGGAAAATGGCCATAGGAACTCCTCTAATACACAACACAACCTAGTCGTGTTTGGGCTCGTTGGATTTGTCTTAACAAGATCTTTAGTCATACATGATGTCCAGGGTCTCCTGAAGGAGCCGGAAGGTGGCCATAGGAACTCCTTAAATACACACCACAACCTAGTCGTGTTTGGGCTCGTTGGATTTGTCTTAACAAGATCTTTAGTCATACATGATGTCCAGGGTCTCCTGAAGGAGCCGGAAGGTGGCCATAGGAACTCCTTAAATACACACCACAACCGAGTCGTGTTTGGGCTCGTTGGATTTGTCTTAACAAGGATACTCCACTCCACGGCTTTAAAAGCTTGTTTAAAAAGGATTTTTAATTAAGCTTTTTTTAGCTTTTTTTTTATAGTGCAAATACGGTTTTTAGGGGAAAAAAATAATTAAAAGTTGCCTTTATTATAAGTTAAGACAGGACAACGTCTGTCGGGTTAGCTAGTATGTACATTATTATTTTTATGGGACAAACCAGAGTCACACACAACTCAGATGGAATAGACAAACAAACAAACACATCGTGCAAATAAACGAAATTGATCAGTCAGTGTGGTCAATTAATGCATGCACCGAATTTGATACCGATTGCATAAAAAGTGTGGCCATTGTTTCAAAATGTAGCTTCCGATTTGCAGATGACTGAAAAAATTTCAGGATTGGTATGAATTGTTTTCCTACAAAGCTCTATCTGCTTCATGTTTTTCTGCTTTGCTCTTTCTCTTTTTCTTCTGCTTTTAGCAATCTCCGGCTAACTGGCAATATCTGTAAATCTCTAATTGTTACAATAAATATATACCTAGGAGAGATATATTTTTATTATAAACAGATAGAGAGATATTGTTCGTATAAACAGATTCCAAACCTACGAAATTTAACTTTCTTAATGACTAGTCATTTCACCAGTATTATAATTAATTTATTTAGTAGCAAAGATTGGATGTATTTCTGGAATAATTTATTTTAATTTTAATAATAAATCCTACTAATATTATAAATGCGTAAGCTTGGATGTTTGTTACTCAATCACGCTTCAACCACTAGACAGATCGGGATGAAATTTGGCACACATATAGGTTAGGTCCTGGAATAGGACAGGCTACTTTTTATCGCGGTAAAACACTTCATTCCTACAGGAAAACTCATTTAACGCGTGTGAAACCGCGGGCGGAAAGCTAGTCATTAATATAGAAAAAATAGATTGACAAAAAAAATCCTGATAACGCACAGTCTGCCGTCTTAGTCAAGAAGCATAAAATTTTGCAGGAGTTCTTTATTATAAAATAGGTTCTTTATTATAAAATAGGTTCTTTATTATAAAATAGGTTCTTTATTATAAAATAGGTCAGTCCGAATTTTAAAAATTCGGTCCCGAAAAGAGATGAAAGTTTGTATGGAAGTTTTGATGGGATATCCCATCGAGCACACGGCTAGTAAATAAAATAAATGTCACATCATGTCTTCTGTTATGTGGTGGCGGATTCCTCCTATATTTGGACAGTTTTAAACCTTTACTAGATTATAGTGCGGACACGGTGTTTTTTCCTGTTGTTATTTTTGTAAACCATACGAGCCGTATGTACAGTGAGCGTTATTGAATTTCACGTGTCAACAGACAGGCACACGCCGGTATTTGTTCAGCTTCGTCGGACTATAGCTGCCTCTGCGCCGCTGGATTGTCCGTTTTATTAACTTTCCACACGAATATATTATAAATGTATGTTTATGTATATAGGTGGGTATAAATATTTAAGTAATTATGTAAGTCTCCCTGCATGTATGTATGTATGTGCATATTGTAAAATATTTACGATATTTACTATCAGTATCTAGTACACGTTCTTGTCATGGCCCTTTAATGGTCACATCTTTCACGACACATTGGTTGGCTGGAAGAGATCTCTCTTTAGTAATAAGCTCGCCTTTGCTACTGTTTATATTTTTATTTTCTGTATTGTGTACTTAATGCAATAAAGAATATATTTATAATTAAAAAAATATATTATAGGTATTTCAAAGAACACTGAGTATACATAGTCTACCGCATGTCAAGCGTTGGAGCCCCTCTATTCTGTCATAATCTCAGTTAGACCACGTAGTATGAGTTATTTTTATTAGCCTGAGGTGTCCCACTGTAGGGGCCTTCCTCGCCACTTATCTCGATCCTGGGCCAAACTTTCCCACTCGCCACAGTAAGCAACGAGCTCGTCTCGCCACCTCTTGCGGGGCCGACCACGAGTATGAATAGAGTCTACTTTATTTTTATCTATTCTATTCTATGGACGGACAATGTAGTTAGAAGCAGTTTTATTCAGCTGAATGGTCGTTGTGTAGACTGTTGGGGGAAGGCGTTCTGCTGAGATGACGATGTAGTAGATTCTAAGTTAGTGTCTCTTGACACGCAACTATTTCTCTTCTGTGCTAGTGCTAACGTTCTTGTTTTCTTTTTCAGATTTTAGCCGTGTGCACCGGAAGTAAATGTAAGTATTGATTTATTATCAGGTGCATATTAAACTTTATTAAGTAAGTTAATACTTGTTACTAAATTACAATAGTGTAAGTGTTAGTTAGGGGAGGGGGGTGTAAGGTAGTATTGGGTTTAGGTTTAGTGTTATTAGAATTTTTTACGGAATGAAGGAGAAGTCCTCAAAACATTTTTTAAATCTATTAACGATACATTTCTTCTCCAAACCTGTTTTGTGTTGCGGTACACAGACATACTCGTATCTTGTTGGATTGGTAATATAATATAGTTGTTTACTGAACTCTGTCTGTATTGATAACATTAATAAACGTTTTTTCTTCTTCTTCTTCTGCAAACCCGTAAGCTTCGTTTAAACGTTTTTCATGATATTCCAATATAAATAAATCTGTTTTATCGTGGTTTTATCTTTGTATTCAATAACAATAACTTTAAAACCGCGCAGCTCGCGATCCTAACCAAACAAAATCGAAGTTAGTGAAGGTTAATGCTTGTTTTTTCAGTAGGGGTGCATATTTTTACATTTCATTGCGGGCCGTAATAACTCCTTTATATCACGTTATGCATACTAGGGCTGTATAATGTCAACAAACGTTATAGCATGGCCACATGGCGGAAGAATTGAAAAAAAATCTAAAGCGTTAGCAAAGTTGGTTGCAGTACCTGAAAGGCAACTATTTTCTTGTATTTTTAAGTTTGAGACCTCTGATACTAAGGTAAAGCGACCTACACACACAACCTCTAAAAGTAAGCATCGCTGTAATAAGAATAACGATGTTGGAGAACCATGTTGACACAGATGATGATGATGATGAATATCATACAGTCTCTATGTAATAAAAATATAAAAGGAAGAGTGACATGTCGATGAAACTCATAGATGGAAATGTAGAAGGAAGTCTAGATGAAATAGATTATTTAACTGTAGCAGTCACTGTAGTCAGCAAATAAAAAATACAAGTAGGCATTATTCATTGAGGCAAGAACATTTTATGCTAAAAGCGATATGAACCTAAGTAAAGAATGTAAGGAAAATATGAAATAATTTACAACGAACTGAAAAGCTTTTAATACTCTTGAAAGACCAGAAAAAATATAAAATTTATGATGACGGCAAAAAATTCACTACTCAAGTATGCTTAAAGAGAAGGCAAAGACCGCACTGAAGCTGAAAAACCAAATCAAATTAAACGGAATTAAAAATTCTTTAAAAATGCAAACTCTTGGAAACAAAGCGATTTTACTGACTGTGAAGTTTTGCATTCAAGTCGTAAGATTTTTGCATTACGGCTCAAACATTGCAGATTTTCTCAGGCGTTATTATAGCCGCTAAGTTAACACTCACGTGCAGTATAAATGAACAGCAAAATATATTTATTAGTAGGAAGGTATACATCTCATTATTGCAATTTTATTTATCTACCTATATATTGATGGGACTCTAGTGATCCACTGTCGCGCAAAACCCTGATCTCTTGCGCTTTGTAATTTAGACGTATTCGGTTATTGGCTTATAAACTTCCAAAGCGCTCGGCTTCAAGCTATTATTTGTTGTTCTTAGGTACTTCGAATATTTCATACTTTAGTTAGACGTTTTCTGAACTCCGTGTCGCAGTAAATTAGGCAGAGCAGTTAAATTTTTTTCCGATGTCTAGAGATTAAAATTCGTCATACAGTCTGATCCGTATATCTGGTCAGATTTTTCAAAGGTGCCTCCTGCTTTCATCAGCTCCTCGCCGCGTCGGACGCTCATTAAGAACGGTCCTAACTTTTAGAAGTCAACGTCTACGAAGAAAAAAATCGATGAAATGTGCACGCGCGGTATTGTATATTTTAAACGTAAATCGAATTAATGATATCCAAAATAAAGGAAATATTTATAAAGAAATAATACATAACAAGCTAATGAAAACCGAATCCAGCAAATTGAAATAAACATTAGGTACTCGTACACTTGAAATATTAAGCTTTTTCACTTTTAATTATGCAATGTAAACGTTTGAGTTATTTTAATTGAAGAATAATTTGTTTAAGTTATTTAATTTATAAATTTAACGTAGAAAAAGTTATTTGTGCTACGAGTTAATATTCAATACCTTCATTTTTAAATTGAAATAAATCGTTGAGTAATTTGCTTTTCTCCAAGGGATATTTTTCACTCTTCGCCTCCAACGTTTACGACTCTCTAGTTTATAACTTGTAATTTAAAACTGTAATATCAGGTAGGGTTGCCAGATGGACAGGATTCGTTTATTTCTCCCAACTTTTCCTATAATATCCAGACACCCCCCACAAAATACAGAATATCCCGATAAAATACATAATACCGCGCAACGCAAGTCATATTTTAATATCTTTTCCTACACCAACAAAAGAAATTTTCAGAAGCGGTATTTTATTCAGAGGAAATTTTAGCACTAACAAAATGTAGTTTCTTTGAAAGTTCTTTCTATGAATTTCACATTAAACCTATCACCAGAATTTATATTACCTCCATTTAATTTAAATAATTTATTAAGAAGTCCGCTAAATTCTTATATTATTTCATGAAACGAACAGACAATTAATAGTAACTTTGCTGAATTTACCAAAATATAATAATAATTAAGTTGAATCATAATAAAAATAAATAAAATAATTGTTCATCTTCTTTTATTATTATTTTAAAGATTTTATTTCCAAATAAACGACTTATTTCGGGAATAAAAAATCGTTTCATGATTTTCCGTGTCACATGACTTGTGGCTGGCCACACACACAAAAAAGATAACTGTCAATCTGTGTAGCAGGCTGTCAGATTCTGACGTTTGTTTGGGTGACAATAAAATGCACCAAATAATTGAGGTCAAAAAAAGCGCGCCAAATAATATGCACTGAATAATTGAAGCGTCAAAAAATTTTTACTTTATTTGTTGTGAATTATTTACTGCATTTTGTTGAAGCGCTTGAATAAAATGCAAGGAACAAAAACGTGCAGGAAATAATTCAGTACAGAACAAACCCCAGTTCTTGGCGAGCTGCAACAATGCGCACTCAATAACATGCAGGCAATAATACAGGTCAGAGTCATGGACACCTCTAGAGAGTTGACACATTTCAGACCAATTTATCAGCTGTATGTCGAATCGATTTTGAAAACATTTCGCCTAACCAATGTACAGCCCGATAAAACTAAGCCAATCCACAATGAATGCCAAGTCAGGGCGGGTGCGAGCGAAGCGAGCACGGGAGTTTGGGGCACCTCGACTCGGTTAGATTAGGTTAGAAGGGAATTTCGGACGGGAGCTAGGCGAGCGAAGCGAGCACGGCTCCCTCCGCCATACCCTTTGGAGTTAGGTTATCTTGTGACCCCCATGCCTGCTTGCAGGCATGCCAAGAGCTTGTCACATAATGTACTTGCAGACTTTAAAAAAATGGGCGTTCTTAATATTACGCATTAAATAACGTGCAGTCCAATAATTTGAGCTAAAAACCTGAATTATTTGCTGCAGATTATTTGTTGCGTATTATTTGCTGCACGTTATTCACCACACATTATATGCACCCGCTTCAATGGTGCTGCCAGATACTTTTTTGTTTCCTACTACCAATATATTAAAATAATTATTGCAAAGTAATGGTGGTAAATAAAAAACATTTTCTAATTCAGACTCGTAGTTAATAATAATATACTCTTTCAGCCTATATACTTTAGTTTGCTGCTAAAAATATCAAATATTAAAATACCACCTTCCATACTATTTCTGAAGATTTCCTTTAATAATTTCACTCTGGCAACCCTAATATCAAGCTAAAATACAGCTTTAAAGATGCCGAAGTGAATTTTAATCAGTGTACGAATGGCGGTGCTTGTCCAATTATATGCAAATGGGCAAGCATTGACCCTTCAGGAGTTTGCTGATGGCCTGCTGCGTAGTAGCAAATGCTATAATCGTGGTTATCGATACCAATAACGTTTTAGGGGATAAGTAGGTTTAGTAGTTTGGGTTTCGAAGTTGGAGAGGCAAATATAAAGGAATTTTTTCTGGCATTAAATCTGACAGGAGATATCAATTTGTTAGTGCGCATGATTGATATATATAGGTATATTTATATGTTTTGAATCGTAAAAGATGATCTTTGCCGCCTACCTCTACTGCACAGCAAAGGAAGCATGCTTGATGATGCAATTTTCTATTGTCTGGTAGATAATGCGATCCGATTAAGTCATTTTATCTTGACATTTAAGTCCTTTTTGCAAGAACCACTGTGGTTCACACGTTAGTGATGTTTTTAAATGAAGATTGCGGACGTCTTAATTTGTTATAAATTTTCCTAATGGCCCTTAGAAAGGTCCAGACAATGACTAGGTACTGTAGGGAACGGCCTCCTTTGATAGATGCCATCACAATAACAAGGAATTAGACAATCTTGCATACTTTAGCCAATTATTAACATATCCTGTGCTCGATGTCATTGAAGACAATAAGGGAATTGCATGAAGACATCTGCGCATGATAAATAATAACATATAGCTCGTATGCACTTTTTTGCTACATTTACAATTTTTGTAGTAGATACTTATACAAAGATGCCCGAACGCAGAATTCAGTATAGCGTAACTTTGTTGCGAATCTGACACACGATGTATTTTTTTATATATTATATGTATATATAACCAGAGGTGCTTGTAGCCTTGCAGTAGTAAAAGCCTAGTAAGTATTTATGCTTGCGTTACATTGGCGAGTTAACTTAATGCGTCATCTAAACTCCGGGCTTCTACTACTGCGTTTTTTCTTTTGTGTTTTGTTCCTACTTGCTACTTAACAAGGTAAGTCGTAACTTACAAGGTTGCCTGGAAGAAAGTGCTACCTTAGCAATAAGGCCGCCTATCTGTACACCCCTTCTTTTGTACTTTCAAGCTATATCCTTGTGTGCAATAAAGTATATTCTATTCTACTTGTCAGTGTAAATTTGCCTCAAGAAGACTCAATCCAGCCAATGAGCTGTTAACTCTACAGTCCAGTCGTGTTCAACCCTCGACCAACGTCTTTTACCATCAGATGGCGTAGGACGATCCCATCCCATCAAATACAATACTACCTAATATTATTTCTTCTGATTTGTTTGTTAGTTTTCGCGTACGTTATTATTTTGTTGCAGCGATTTTTAGAGTCGCATTTTTTAGCGAAGCAAATTATCATGCGAGATAAATTTTGCAAATGCATTATTTAATTACAGCGAATTTCAGAGTCGCATCATTTTCACGGATGGATTTTTAACGATCATTTATTTTTGTGTGACTGTGTTTTTGTCCTAATGATCAGTTATTTACGCGAGGATATGCATTATTTAGCAAACAATTAACACGATATTATCATCATCATCATCATCAACAGCTCACATACGTCCCACCGAGGGGCTCGAGCAGTTAACACGATATATTAAAAATAAAATCATCCTCGAACAGTCGAGTTAAGACTACAGACAAGCAACCAAAGTTTATGACAGAATTTATGTTAAGTTTACACAGCAATCAAGCGCAACAACCGTAGCAGACGCCGCTCATCACGCAAACTGTTATACACACTCGTAAACTTACACTGTTGCGCTCAACAAAAAGCGAAGACGAAGTTCGAGGAACAATAAAATAAAGCCGAAAAAACTCCGCTTCTCCTACTAATGAAGAAAATCTTTACGAAAATGGAACCCAGTTGTGGGATTTTGCCTCCGTGATTTGCTTTTGATACAAAACAGTTTTCCGAGGTAAAAACCTTGGTATGTTGCGGAGCCTACCCGAATAGAAGTCTATTTTTAACCGAGTTCTTCAAAAATCATTTCTATTCGTTGCTTCATTACATAGTAGAAGAAAAATAAAACACACATTCTTAATTTTTCTTTGTTAGTTGGAAACTATCTACCTTATTCTATCGGTTTGAGCACTATTAGTGTATTACGTAGTCTGTTGGTCTCTTTGTTGAATTTGAACTACGCGATTTCGTAATTCATGTATTTCTCTGTTTATTTGCATTTCGTACTCTGTGGCTTAGACCGGCGGCGGCAGACTAAAGAATAGCTGGTTTGACTTGCAATTAATTTGACTTTGTAAAACTATTTATTATGCGCTTGTACTTCAGCTATTTGTATTTCTGTTATCGTTTCAACGGTTAAGTTGGTAATAAACTTTTATGTTTAATTAAGCGCAGCCTAACCTGAAATGAAACTTTATCTAGGATTAATAATAAAGACAGTCAAACAAGCCAGCACTTAACAGTTAGTAAATATAGCTTACTGTCAGTAATTTCCTATAGCTATGTTAAGGTTATAGCCGCCGTTCGCACCATAAACTTTGATGGTCCCTTTGCTATGTGATGTGGCGTAATTGAATACCGAAGTGGTCCCGAGTCTATGATTATTGAAGCTGAGCCAGTTTTCCTGTAGCTATTCACTTGCATCGGCTGTACTTCGATCTAGAAGAGAAGAATCTATTGCAACTTTATAGAGCTCTCGAAGTCAAGATAGTTGAATTTACTGCAGTCTTGTGTTTAGTTATCTTTGGAAGGAATAAAGTGGTGACAGCTCTCACCTAAAATAGAACGACTTATAGCACTTTACGCAACAGCTTTTTATTTTCCAGTATGTAGATACTGGATCTTATTAATTCAACCTTGTCACATCATAGGAAGTTTAAATGCATACAAAATATGGGCCAGCTCGGGAGTCTTTCCTCCTCCAAGTAGGCTACCTAGTTTTACCACTAGATAGCTATTCTAATTAATAATCACGTCGCTCGAAAAAACTGTAGAAAGCTTTTTTTTAAGAAGTCATTTAATAATGAAACTCTCAAGTATTGGCAGACGGATAAACGCTGTAAAACCCGCAAAGCTTAACGCCCCGCGTCGTCGTCGTCGCGCGTCGTCTTAAATGCATACGTTTTAAGGAGGCTTGAAAGTGCTCAGAACGTTAGCATAAGGCATGTTCTCCAATGTCTCTTGTGCTACTTGAAGCTAGTAAGTTAACATAAGACTTGTACTCCAATATCTCTTGTGCTACTTAAAGCTGTTTGTTATTAGGAATCAATCCAAATACAGTGATCCTTTTGCTATAATTTGTTATAGTACTGTCCATGTTTTAATTATTGTGAACGTTCTTATCTCTACTCGTAATTTTATGTACCCTACACTCTACTAATACCTAAAATACAAACGTAAACATTATATAGCTTAGCATTGAACTGGTTTCCCGCCTCAACCCATCTGAGTCAAGTCAACGCATGTCTTTACAGCCTCCCTGCTAAAAGTGCTACGTTACTCCGGCGTGCGCCCGCGTTCATCCCGAGGACCGATCTTGAGATAAAACCGTATCGAAACGATTCATATCACACGAAACTGTAGGATAGTTTCACAGTCGATTTGGTGGTTAAGACGTGTTATTATTGATAATTGAGATGTAACTGTATTCTAGCGACTATTGTAGTAACTGTTTTCTAGTGTCTATTGTAGTCTTAAATGCTCTTTGACCTATGATTTGGGTGATTGAAGTTTGCTTTTGCAATGAAATTATAATTTTCATAAAGTCCTGACTAGCTTTGTATGTCTTTACAAATATCTACTTGTCATGCAAATATTTTATTTCAATTATATTACTAACTAACTTCAAATTTAATTTCAAAGTATAGGCGCACGTGATGTGCTCTGAGGAATAATTTCTGTTCATTTGCAGCAGATCCGACGTATTATTTTACTAACTCTTACTAACGAAAGTTCAAACCGACAACCTAAACTCCGAGACATTCAATCACTCATTTCATCAATCCATTCACTCACTCCTCTTAGCTCGAGCTCATCTCATTCTGTATTCTCGTTCCTCAATACAGCCCTGGGAGGCCTAACCCCACGTTTGCTAAGCTAGTTAATTATAGAGGCAATTTGTGGATGAAGCTCTCCGACCTACGACCCTGCAGTCGTGTCGCCACTGTATCTTGACCCCTCATAGCATCAAAGTAGTGTCTGTCTGTACTGTACATACGGTTTTGGCGGGATGAGGTGGGGTTAAGACCTTTTTACTCTATAAGTTGTGAACAAATTATTTTATACCATTACAGTCCTAACGAAAAATTCAAGTCTTCTACGCCATTGTTAAATCCTTACTAATATTATAAACGTGAAAATTTGTAAGTATGGATGTACGGATGGATGTTTGTTACTCTTTCACGCAAAAACTACAGAACGGATTAACATGAAATTTGGAATAGAGATAATTTGTAACCTGTAATAACACATAGGATACTTTTTACGGGAAAAAGGCTTATTCCCACGGGAAAATCTTATACAACGCGAGCGTAGCCGCGGGCGGACCGCTGCGCTAGTAAATTATAGGTATACTAAGCGAAGCGATTTTATAGGTCAATTATTATTTTATCAAATCGTTATTTTGGGTAAAATAAAACGGGAATTTCATAACGGTGGCTGAAGCCACTGAAATTAGCAGTCCTATCCTAAATAAAAACCGGGTCCAGAATATTCTGGTTACCTTTTCGGCTATAGCGCGGCCGAACGTTATTGCCTTTGCGCGCCATATCGGTGCATACAAAATCGTATGGCTGATGATACTGAAACATAGTTTGACGCAATTTGACGAGAATCCAAATTGCTGTCGCTCTATTTGGCATAGAAACACGTCAGTATTTGCTAGCAGTGCTGATTATTATGATAGGTATAGTTTAATTTATTAAATGACATAATATTTTTATGAAACTAAGTGGTAGGTACAGCGTAAAAGGTCGTCTTTAAGTTAACTATACAACATTTTTTAAACAGACTTCAAAAAAAGGAGGTTTCTCAATTCGACCGTACCTATATATTTTTCATTGTTATATATTTTGTAGCTAATTATTAAGATTGAGTATGATGATGCTGATTAAGATTAAGTACAGTGGGTAAAAGCTCTAGTCGTTTGATGAATTTTAAAATTGCCAGTAATTATTATTATAACAATATACTTGTATAGGTAATTATCAGGATGTTAAATGCCTCTACCTTTTTAGCATTTAAAGCGTTGGGAGCTTGTTAACTATTCTCAAAAGGAGCTTTTAACGCTCCTTAGTCAGCTAAAATGGTGGCACTGCACTACGGTTGGCAACTTTCGTTTTACACATACCAAAACGTGAAGCCTTCAAGTCACTTAACAAACCATCTAACTAAAATACACGCATAGTTTTGAAAGTTACCAAAGAGTATAAAAGTGGTGTTACTAAAGTGGGTCTATTCAAGTATAAACCGTGTATCCATGAACTAATAGGACCCAAAGTAACTTAGTCATTATGTATTATTCTGTGCCCAAAACCTTCAGTATCGAGAGACGGTCAGTCTTCATTCACAATCAATGAGGATTTAGTTAATCAACTTTCGTGGATCACTTAATTATTTTTCATCATCATTATAATTAATTTTAGCCTACGTTTATTCACTGCTGGAGGCTGGGCCCCTTCTCTATTGCGCCACTCCTTACAGTACTGTGCCATCCGAAGTTAATTATTCTACGACTAGCTTCCCGCCCGCGGTTTCACCCGCGTTTAATGAGTTTTCCCGTAGGAATGAAGTGTTTTCCCGCTGAAAAAAGCCTATTCCAGGACCTAACTTATATGTGTGCCAAGTTTCCTCCCGATCCCTCCAGCGTGATTCGGCAACAAACATCCAAACTTTCGCATTTATAATATTATTAGTAGGATACATTTTTATTTTGCGTGTGTTACCTAATCTTGTATAATAATTTAATTTTCATGTTTATCGGGCTGCTTACATTTCTATTAGGAGCTAGTAAGCTAGCCTATAATGGTCTTACATTAATGGCGGTTACTCTATGGGAACATAACCTGCAAAGTTGCTCACAGTGTGGCGGTTAACGGTGTTGGCTATCTTGGATAACCTTTGACTGGTCTTGTACCGTACCGCTAATCTACAATGCGACTCAGACCAGTATAAGTAGACCTGGCGCTATTTGTAACTCACATTTTAGTTATTGAGGGTGATGTGTCAGTGTATACTGGGTGATTTTGACGTGTCTGTTGTACTATACAACCTTCAACTGACGTTTTATTATCTGTTTGTTTTACCGTTCTTCATCGTCATATCGTAGACGTTCTTGTATTGTAAAGATTTTAAATAAGCTTCAGTATTTCTAATGCAATTACTGATATCTAAACTGCAAACGTGAAACTATCTGTACCCAATCTTCATCATCTTGTGGGTTGTAAGGTCGACAACCGACCTCACAAACCCTAGTTTCAGTATTGTAGAGCCGCCAAAGGCCACTGAAATGGCTCGTGTAACGACTAGATAGTAGAACCATCTTTCTTTTCAGACAATCAAGTGATTCAGCTTGTAATATCCTAACCAAACTGTGGAAAGTCTCACAAACAGATTTGTGTCCCCACCGGGAGTTGAACCCGGAACTTCCGTAATGAGCAGCTAAATCTCGATCACTCGACCATGGAGGCTGTATCCAGTGAATCGTGCTTTAGTTCGTAGAATTAGTTTGATTCTTAGAACATTTTCTAAGGTTGCTATGTAGGTCTAAACCATCTAACTGAACTGTAAATTCTTATCTACCTACCTTTGATGCGATCTCTCAAACGCATTCAGCGAGTTTTTCTATAACATTCCGTCGCAGTTCTATTTCTTAGAACATCAGGCACAGGTTCCTTCCACGCTAAAGAAAATACTATCAGAAATTCTCACTAAACCGACTAATCTGAACACAGAAGTAATACGCAAAGACCGTTAACTGGACATCTTAATACAAGTAAAAAAATATAATCTTTTAAGATGACCACAAAATTACAGTTCCCAACATAAACACAATGGCATTAAAAAAAACCTGTACTGTACATGCATGCCATACTTACAGCCGAGGAACTTAATTCGGGCGCGCGTTAATTAACTTAAATAAGTCGCCTTTAGCGCCGATTCTGACAGCAACGTTCTAACTTAAAAACAAACTCTTTTTGTTTTTCTTAGAAATGAAAGTGTTAGAAAGTGGTGGTGGTGGTGGTGTAAAGTATAGTCTATTCTATATATGAACTAATGATGTTTTGACTGAATATCAACTTAAAAGCCTAAAACTGAAATTATTTTACACCAACTATTTAGTAGACGTTATTATTACTATAAATCATACTATGAAACTTGCACAAACGATTATAAATGACAGCAACTATGATTTATCTAGAAAACAAAAAAAAATGTATAAAAAAATATCTTTTTGACCAGAGGTTTTGACATTTAGTTAAAATAATTAATTTTACCTAATAACCCCAAAATCCGATGATTGACAGCGTTCAATTCATTTCCCCATTTTTCTTTATAAAACATAAAAGACATTACGAATTTAATTTAGTTATAGACAGTTTCTTCGAGAATCGGGCGCTTTGAAACTTTAATTAGGGATGCCTTAAGTAAGACCAAGCCTGTTAGGCTGGCTACACACTATCGCTTTATAACAAAAATCTGGGCGACAAGATTGTGTTAAATAAAACTTTCTTATTCTGTTAATTTTTGTTAATTTTTTACTTAATAATAATAAATCGTTCTCGTCTCATCTTATCTACTAAGTTATTGAACCGTAGCATTGGAAAGACTTCGATTTAATTAGAATTTAGTACGCCTTTTATATTCTAATTCCCATCATTTAAAATCAATGGTTTCATTAATTACATTTTTTTACACTCAGAATTTAAATATTTAGGAGCATTTGAATAAATTAATTTGTAGTACTGTTTAATTTAAAATATTGTGTGATGTGGAGTAAAAAAGCTCTACCAAGGATATAATTATTTGTTTGATTATTAAAAATTGTTTTCGATATAACCACTTTGTCTTTCTTTCGTGGATATTTTGTAGAGTTTTCAAATGAATATTTTTTATTGATTTTCCTTTTAGGAAAGTAAGTTTTCCGGCGCTAAAACATAACCTGTCCTTTCTGTCTTCAAAAGAGTGTTTACCAATATAACAAAAAATAACTTTTTTCATTTGTAATATTGGTATTCACTATAATTCTGTAATAAGTTTCTTTTTGGTTATTTTACATTTTTTTTTCCTTTTAGGAAAGTAAAAATCATCTAAAATTGAGTAATTACAACTTTACAACACACTTCAACTTTTATGGGAAAGCAAGTTTTCCGGCGCTAAAAACATAACCTGTCCTTTCTATCTTCAAAAGAGCGTATAACAATATAACAAAAAATAACTTTTTTCATTTGTAACATTGGTATTCACTATAATTCTGTAATAAGTTCTTTTTTGTTGTTTTGTATTGGACATTTTACATATTCATAAGGCTTCTGTTTTTGGTGCGGTCTCCTATGTATGGAACAGGATAGAATGTCTCATTCAATTATTTTTAAACCACGTGAAGTTTGACCTTAATTCTGCTGTTGGCGTTACTTCCTTTGTTATTTAATATCTTTAATATCCTGAAGGAAGTCGGTCACTGATAATGGGGTTTGAAAGAAATATATGGCTTCTTCTAATTTTAATTATTTCTTGTATGTAAATATCACTGATGTTATTATGTCACTTCGGCTTAGATAGGTTTAGCAACAACTCTGCTCGCTCCGTGTAAGCGATTATGAATTTATTTAAGGGTATAAATTTGAATTAGATTGACGCTGATATGATGGTGATGGTTGGATAAAACTGATAGTTATGTAGGTATATAATTTTAAAAAACTTTAGACCGTAAATTAAACCCAAGATATCTATGTATCTTTATGTTCTTCCAAGGACTGTCCCGGAAAAAATCTTGGCCGTAAAATGTCAAAAATACAATTCTCTGCGTCAGCCATTTTTGTTCCGGTCCGATAAGGGCGCATACGGCGTAATGCGTGTCCATTCCCGAGGGCTTGACAAATTGAAGCCCAGCTTATCCTGGCCCGCCATTACTTACTGCAGCCTTATTCCTAGTTCAAACGCGTTTGCGCACAAATCTGTTCGGGCGAAAAGTTTCGTTCGAAATGCATTCCTGTTTTGTTTTTTTCTCTACGTTTTTGTAATGGTATATATTTGTCTCAAACCGTTAGGAGGTTTTTAGGGTTCCGTAGTAAAAAAGGAACCCTTATAGTTTCGGTCTGTCTGTCCGTCTGTCTGTCTGTCTGTCTGTCCGCGACTTAGCTCAGAGACTCTTAGTACCAGAAGGCTGTAATTTGGCATGGATATACATATGAATCATGCCGACAAAGCTGAAGAATAAAATATTAAAATAAATTTTTTTCAGCGTTCCTCTGGTACACGTCAAGAGGGGGTTATTTTTTTTTTTCACGATTACCTCATAGTGTGAGGTATCGTTGGATAGGTCTTTTAAAGACAATGGGGGTTTGCTAAGACCATTTTTCAATACTAGTGTAAGTTTTAGAAATATTCCGTTTTAAAGTGCTTATTTTTGTTAGAGTCAAGTTTCCTCCCCCTCTACCAGCGAAACCGTTGTATATGGAAACGTGAAAAAAATCATGGTAGTAGTGTATATGATGAATTTAAAAGGAAAACTATCAACATCAAGTAGTTTTTACAGGTTATCGAATAATAGACCAACTTATAAAAAGTACTAGTACAAGTAAGAAATTTGGTACTACAAATATCATAGAAAAATATTTTGATGAATGTTAGAAGGCTGTAATTTGGCACGGACATACATATTAATTATGCCGTCAAAGCTAAAGAATAAAATCTTAATAAAAAATTTTTTTTAGGTTTCTCTGGTACAGGTGAAGTGGGGGTTATTTTTTAAATTCACGATTACCTTATGGTGTGAGGTATCGTTGGATAGGGTTTAAAAAAATAATGGGGGTTTGCTAAAACCATTTTTCGATGCTAGTTTACGTTTCAGAAATATTTAGAGTGCTTATTTTTGTTAGTCAAGTTTCTCCCCCCCCCCTACCAGCGAAACCGTTGTATTTGGAAATGTGAAAAAATTCACGGTAGTAATGTATATGATGAATTTTAAAGGAAATAAGGAATTTTTTTATCATTAATTATTAGCTCCGTGTGCTAACTTCTGCATATTAGGCAACTACGGAACCCTACACTTTGCGTGGTCTGACACGTGCTTGGCCAGTTATTTGTACGTATTCGTTTTGTGAAAAAATACTTATTTTGCGACGGTTTGAATAATAAAAGTAGCAACAGTGCAGAGGAGGAATTTGTCATTTTCATCAACATTATTCAATGCACTAATACACATGCAAATATTGTAGAACTCTGATCTCTTTCTGAACATAAAACAAATACTTTAATAGTTACAAAAATTTTATAAGTATTTAAGTATTATTCCATCATCATCATCATCGTGTGGGTTGTAAGGTCGACAACCGACCTCACAAACCCTAGTGTCAGTGTTATAGAGCCGCCAAAGGCCACTGACTTGGCTCGTGTAACGTCTAGATTGTAGGCGGGACCAACGGCTTACCGTGCCTTTCGAAGCACGGAATCATCTTTATTTTTGGACCATCAGGTGATTCAGCCCTAAAATAAAGTATCACAAAGAGATTTTTGTTTGACAGTGTCCCCACCGAGAATCGAACCCGTAACCTCCGTAATGGGCGTCGAAATCTCGACCCTCGGCCACTGAGGCTGTTTGGTTTTCCATTAAAAAAATCTTCCAAATTCTTGCTGCCGTTTTATATGTGATTGCGTCACAAACAGAAACATACAGAATATAACGAGGATGACATAAGCAATCTAAAGCACTAAAAATCGAAATCAGGAGTAATTCGAAAAGAGGCTTTGTTAAGTAGACCTCGATCGTCGCTGAATAAGAAGCCTTTTCCTCATACCCGCCCGGAGACAGTTCCCGTGATTTTTCACCGAGTATTATAGATAGCTGTATTAAAGAAAGCCATTCGGGATTTTATTTGAAGTCCTTTCTTGTCCGTTGAACTTAGAGTTTTGGACTGTATCAATAAATATCTATATTCTAGTATTCTAATACTCACTACTGATAAGCTCAACATTTTTGTCATTTAATGGTTATTGTCTGCCCGAGTGATTTTCAATTTTATGAGGGAATTAGACTTTATTCGCAGTATAAAAATGGCGTACATCATTTTGCCAATTCTCTCTCAGCTACGTCATCTTTATGTGTGGATTGTTTGTCAACCGACCTCACAAACCCTGATGTTAGCATATCAGCATGATAAGCTTTGGGATCGGTAACAACGACATTTACCGAATTGATTGATTGTAAACTATAAGGTATTTTTTCCTGTGTTAAAAAATATCTTATAGTTTTTCTTGAGGAAAAAAATCGATTTAGTAGATCGGCCGCTTAGCTCGTGTAACAAAATCGGAAGTGTCATACCCCTATTTTAAACTGAAGGTTCCATAAAGAACTGTGAAAGTCAAACAGACAGATATTCGCATGTATAATATTATTAGGTGCATAGTATAATATAGTAAGACATAACCCCGGTCGTGCTCGGTCCGGAAATGAGCTCACCACAAACGCTGCGCAGTCGCCGCCGCGGATTTGGGAATATTAGATTTGCCCGCTGTCCAACTTGATTGATACGGTGGGAAGTGGGAAGTGTTCCTTTTTTGCATGGAAACGATTCTTTATTGGACGCGGTCTTGAGTTTCTTCAATTGGGTATATGATGTTGTTTTTTTTTAACTCGCAGTCACAGTTTTATCCTTAAAGAAAATGACCTTTCAGTTCTCTTAAACCAGATTAGCTAAACGCACCTAAAAGAAGCTACGCCGCTCTTTGAGTTTTTAGAATAATGTTCTGAAAACGTGTTCAACACCTACTGAAATACGATTGACTATTTAAAAGCACACCATTATGAAACTACTCTAAATCTGTAATTTCATGAATTATTTCTCCTATCTGGGCTTCCAAGTCTCAGAAAAGGTTTGTATTATAAAAACAGAAAATTGCTCTTGTCTAACCTAAATAAGAACATAACATAAGAATATGACGAATCTTTCTAGTATTAATGTACAGTACAATTAAAACTAGTATTCCTAAACATAAATGACGTCTAAAATTTATAATTTACATCAGAAACTTGCAGCAAACTAGCATTGATATATTATTTGCTACGTTAGCAATCTGCATCCAATGCACTCCGCATCTCGCTAGTCGGTGTACATACCTTGTTCCGGCCGGCAGCGCTCCTCCCTGATATACTTCCTACATTAATCAGCCAGTATACGTTCCTCACTATAAAATATAGATAACGATAAAAAGAGATGTGCTAAACGAATAGCGTTTACAGCGATTCAGCCAAAATGTTGGCATAGCCTGCTACAGCAATCAAGCGTCAGCCGGTATTCTTTTAGTACTGGCTGAACTTCTACTTTCGACTTAACTTCTCCTCAGTAAAATCCAAGATTAACGCAAATCATCATGAAACTGCCGAAAGCCATTTATCTGTTTCATTGTCAATACTTAACAAAATTCTGAGGTATGCGCAGCGCATTTCAAAGCGTAACTGTCTGATCCAAAGCGATGAAGTGATGCGTATGGTGACACTCTAAGAACGATTAGAATCGCGAGGTTTTATTTAGGAAAACCCACTTCACTAATAAGCTTATAATGAGCTCACCTTATTGATGTGTGTTATTAATATTAACAACCGCGAAAACCTAAAATTTTTTAAAACCTCGGAGGAAGACACTCCGCCCTGACATATCTCCCCTGTTCTATCATCTACCCCACCAACGCTATTACTTGCACCAGGACTTCGGTATCGGAGATTGCTTTAAGTTGCTAATGCTGGAAGTATCAAAGTGAATTTACTATAAGCAGCTGCAGACGGTGCTGGAAAGGTAAAAAGTTAAAATGCTGACTAATCGAATTCTTAAGAAGTTGTTGGAGAACGTTTTTCGCTTAGCCCCTGCCTTTGACCAGTAAGTGATTGCCGGCAACACGAGACATAAATAACCGGCCAAGCACGTGTCGGGCCACGCAAAGTGTAGGGATCCGTAGTTGTCCAATACTACTTAGGTTTAAGACAGTTCACATTCATCAAAATATTTTTCTATGATATTTGTAGTACCAAACTTACTACATTACATCATCTTACATTTTATCAGTTAGTCTATTGTTCGATAACCTGTAAAGCCTACTTTATATTGATACTTTTCCTTTTAAATTCATCATTATACACTACTACCGTGAATTTTTTCACATTTCTAAATACAACGGTTTCGCTGATTTGGGGTGAACTTGACTCTAACAAAAATAAGCACTTTAAAACGAAATATTTCTGAAACGTACACTAGCATCGAAAAATGATTTTGGCAAACCCCAATTATTTTTAAAAACCTATCCAACGAAACCTCATACTATAAGGTAATCGTGAATAAAAAAATAACCTCCACTTCACGTGTACCAGAGGAACCTTAAAAAAAATTATTAAGATTTTATTCTTCAGCTTTGTCGCCATGATTAGTATATCCATGCCAAATTACAGCCTTCTAGTACTAAGAGTCTCTGAGCTAAGCCGCAGTCGGACAGACAGACAGATGGACATGGCGAAACTATAAGGGTTTCGGTTCGACTACGGAACCCTAAAAATGCATATTTACAAATTCTTATAAATTAAATTATTACTTATTAATACAAAATAAAAGTTCAGGATTACGGACTTAAGTTTCGGCTCGCATTAGTTGAAGTTACTGAACTACAACTTACATCACATATTGTTAGTTTTAAGTGACAAAATAAAAGCAAATTATTTCACTCATCCCTTAATTTAAATAAACAAGCAATATTTTATACGTAAAGCGACCCAAGGAGTGTGTGAAAATCGCAAAATAAGAAGCCTTACAACTGTAAGGAACTCCCTAGGGGCCACATTATGGCCAGTTTAGGAGACGCGTGTTTGACTCCATTAAAATTTTCGCTCCAAAATATGGCGCACGCGAACCCCTCGGGGATTTCTCTCGTAATCAAATTTCGACGTTATTGCAAAGGCATAGGCTGGAAAAACTGGAAATTGTAGATGTGGTGCCTTAGAGGGCAATTTCGTAAAGCAATCTTAGTTAATAAGAGTCCCGCGACCGGTTGCACCCGCGTCCGCTGCACGCACGTCTCAACTTTTTCAACATAGATTAAAAAGTTCTTTTTTTAAATGCGTCTCGTGATCAGGTTACTGGCAATGATTTATTTTTCTTCGTCTTGTTTGCGGCCAGGCCGGTCTACGTGTTGATCTAGTTTAGTGAAAATTACGTCTCTCGGTGTGTTTTTTAAATTGATCATAGCTCAGCTGGTACTATTGGAATAATGCCCAGGATAATAATAATTATGTCGTTTTTATGTTCGATAATATGCGCTATTAAATGAAGAAAATAATGGTAGTTTCTATTGTGTATGAAAAGTAAAAGAAATAAACAAAACTATTTCTTAAAAAGTTCTAATGTTGCTCTAGTTCTGAGATTTTTCATTTTGACTTATTGAGGAATTTTAAATCGCTGGTCATCCAAACAAACACCCATTTTTAATTTAACAGCATTTTACCAAGTTGCTGATGTTCAATTCAAACCGTTGTTTTGCAGCTTTTCTTAAAAAACGATTTACAAGATTTCTCGAAGTCCGCATCCGGTTGGTAGAAATAGCGATTAGGTCAAAAATATGTCTCATACCTTATGTACTGGTCAAATACTCGGTACGATACTGTCAAAGTTCGAAAAGCAATGGGGGGGCAGTCAATCTTTGAAGCACTTCATCCGGACAAATGTCCAAAACAGCTTTCTGCCGTATTCAGAGCAAAGGCGAGTCGGACCGAAAATACGTCACAAGGTCCAATACGGCGCGGCGGGAGCACTCCGGGACAAATGTCGCACCCGGTGCCATTACCGCCAGGGTTACCATTTCAAAAATTGATTCATAATCCAAAGAACCGGACTTGTACAAATGAGTTTGGAAATAACAGAAGAAAAAAAATTGGGCTGTCCACTATTCGGACAAATTCCAACAAAGATAAGAAATAGGAATAAAAAAATATTTTTAGGTTTTTACAGGGAGAATGGCGATTGTACCTTTGAGGTTGATCTCCTACCTTTTATTGTATGTTACTCTTTGTATTCTTTCTAAATTGAATTGTAAGTATATATTTTTAATATAAAAGAACATTCTTTCACTTATTATTACATATTTTTCTACTAACAAGATTAAACCTGTGAGTATAAAATATATTAATTCTTTGCCTGCAGATAGAACGACAAATCAAGTATATCCAGACAATTCAGTACGGAAGATGGTAACCCTAATTCAAACTCGTAAATTATATACCGATTCGACTATAAATCGACTGTTTTATTTGAGTTGTATTAGGTTATTTCCTTGTAAATCGTTTGATTAAGATACTAGCCGCTAATAGAAAATACATAAATCATGTGAATTAAGGGCTCTTTTGGAAAACTAATTTAAATGGAATTGCATACAAACGGAAATACTTAGAAAAAACAACAAGGCCAGTACGGCTCTGTTGAACATTAAAAGTTTTGCATGGGAACCAACATTTTTGACACAAAGATTTTGTCAAAATTAAATTGTACTAAAAACAACTAAGATCTTCACAAATTCTATAGATATCATAAAATAAAGTGTTATGAGGGAAAAATAAGAAGCGCTTGGTATCACTATATATTCTGGTACTTCAAAACAATAAACCTATGCATAAAAAACAAAAGACAAAACATTACGTTTCTACGTTCTTGAGTTTATACCACATCACTGGAAGGAATACTTTCTAATTCTAGATCTTTATCCAGGGCATAAAATCTTTAATGGCATCTCAGCCTAGATAGTCATCAGGTTGGTTCTCTTAAACCACAGAATAAATAGAAATAACTAGCGACCAACCTAAAAAAAAATAAAAAAAAAAATTGTATATTGCTATGCTTTCTAATGAAACACAATAATATTTTTTTTTACCTAAATTGCAAAAATATATTATTCACGGTGAGAGAATTATTTGAATATCTTGAAAAATTACGAGTTCGAGTATTCAACAAGTAGCCATTAAAATAATAAAAAGCCACGCAGAGAAATAGATATGTGACGTTACAACTTGTGGTCCCGCTGAGCGAAATATACATGAAGACTATGATTATTTGAACATTATAGTACTCCGGTCTACATCTCCATAACTTTGCAAATCATAGTAAAATCTCGGTGCGATTTAATCGATGACCAGCTGCTTACTTTTTTTTAAATACTAAAGTAGAGATTTTCTCGTAACAAAAGCTTTGGCCTGTAATTTCCATAAAAAAACCTTCACAAGTGTAGCAAATTCCTACGCCACCCACTTCAGACCTCTTGTAACACAAGGAAAATGCTTGTCTGCCCACCCCACAAGTAAATGCGCCTGATCCCACTCGACTCTCTAAGGGTTCTACCAAGGGTCCTTAGCATCGTATCCACCTTCAAAGAAAAACTCCTCAATATTCACCCCTCATAAAAAGATATTGAACTGGCTTTGTATGGAGTTATTGTTGTGGTGAGTGAGATGACCTTTCGGGGATATCTAAATGCCGGACAAAAATACACAAATTGTGAATATACGGTTTAATAACATAATCTTCAAGATGCTGTATTGATAGACATGTCGCAGATGGATTGTCAAATCAGCTGTTTCATAAAACCGCTAGATGTTTTATAAAACAGCGCTGTTTTGTAAAACCATGCCATTGCATTACCTTCAATAATACTGCTAGTCTGCTACCCATCTTTAGATGTATTGTAGAATGGCTTATCTGCTGTCACAATAAGTTTCGGTCCAGAATTCGTCGTCTGAACGACGGTTTTTTCAAGTTTTCGCTTTCATAAAACTGATAACTTTTTATTAAAATTGTCCATAAAATCACTGTTTTACTTGATTTAGACACTTTTTCATTAGTATTACTAATTTTGACGAGGTCTCGGACGGACGCCATTCTCGAGCGACAAAATTTAGAACTAAAATCTACAATCGAACTTTTAATTTCACGCCGTTTTACAAAACGTCTGACAGATTACCCGCTGCTTTGATGAATGCTTAACGCTTATACAATTCTGCGTGCTCGAGTTCAGTAATTATGTAAAACCGCTAAACGTCGTTCAGCTATTCAACAATCCATCTGCGACAGACGTATAAAATTGTAATTGTTACGTTATTGAGAATACCTAAATTTACTCCTGCCTCATTAAATTAGCTTCCTTTCTCACTCGTGACGCTCCATTTTTGCAAGTTACAATTATAAATTAGTGTCTCTATTTTCCACCGTTTTCGTTTAGCACCTGTAAACTCCAGCGTATAATTTAAAGTTTACATGGCAGCGAGGTTCGAAACCTTACCAAATTTTCTAACAAGCCAGGTTTTTTCGGCAACAGCATAACTTTTTCAAAACTACCACCAAATGCTGTAGTGAATTATCAGTGTGGCTTTGCCGGGAGCTGGCAAAACCGGCAAAATGAGGGATATTGTCCCGTCGGGGCAGATTAGGTAACTTTGTTAGGAAAATGTTGCCATGTTTTTGTAGAGCGAGTCACTGCATCACGCGCGCCACCAGGCTAAATGAAAAATGTTGCCAGCGTGTTACATTTTTACAAAAGAACAAAATTGAGTAAATGACTTAAAAAAAAAAATAAGAATAAGAAAATATTTATTTTAGTTACAAACAAAAAATAATAATATAAAACACGTAAATCAGATGCCACCACAACAGTGGCGATCTGAGCAGTCAAGGAGTGTTCACACCAGCCAGCGCGTGAACGAGCCAACTGATGTGAACACTCCCAGCACACACTATATAAAAATAACATATAAAAAAATGCACATATATCGTGCGTTCCATTTTGCGTACCGCAAAAGGGCTACAGCTCAGCATTACCAAACTTTTCCTTCGAGAACAATAATTTTGTTTTATTTTAGAATGACTTGCTGGAATGCCCTTCAGGTAGCAACCGCCCCCGCCGGCGGGGACGCGGAACTAATAGTAGAATTAATTCAGTAAGACCCGGTAGGGGTAATTCTTCTCCGACGCGCTTCTCGCCCTGGCAACGTTCTGGGCCGCGGTCCGAGCCCGTCTGAGGGCGCCCCCAGATACGTTGTCATAAAATTCCTAAGGGGTACGAGCCTTCTGCTCCCCCGCAAGTCCGCGCCCACTATATTACCACTCTGGTATAAATAGTGATTAGGTCCGTCAAAAAAAAAAAAAAGACTTGCTGATTTGTTAAAAATAGTATGAACTTAAACATCAGACTCCGGGGTTTTTAAACTCTCAAACCCACAACAGCGATCGTGGAGTTAACAGCGAAAATACTTCCTACAAGTCGAGAGAACTTTTCCTTTTCTTAAACCGCTTATCTTCTACCAAGATACACTACAAAAGTGGGCAGGTTAGACCAACTTTTGAACAAACTTAGTAGCCGACGTGGTGTGAGTGAATTTGCCAAACTTATCCTAACACATGTTTCTCTTAAGGAAATGATTAAGCGCTAACATTTCCAAAGTTTTCTTATGCCATTTGCCGTTAATGTTCCCAACTTTGTACAACTTTCCATGCATGCTAAAATATGCCATAGTACGATGGCTTTAGTAAGATTTCAGATATTATTTCTGCTTACACGTACACAATCAATGTACAGTCATAAAAATTAACGTGTAAAATAAGGTAACAAGTTGCATACACGATCGGAAGATCAACACTAACGCTAACGCCTAATGGACTTTAAAACAATAAGGTAAGGCGGAAAATTGACTGGCTTCCCAACTGCATAGAACAAAATCAACACAAAACGTCCAGACGGGCCAGACCCATAAACTGCCAGGTTTTATGTTCATTACTAGCTCCGCGCGCAACGGACGGTGCTTCAACGCTTTGTTGTGTGCGACGACTTTGGCTACGTTTTGTAGCGAAAAGTTTCCAACATGAAGAAGCGAAAATTATTATGTTCAAAGCATAGAGTAGCGGAGGAAGAGGTTTTTAAGTGCATAATTAAATATTATTCAGTGATAGTATCAAAGCATAAAATTAATAAAGTAGTTTTTTTACTAGCTGTAAGTATTTAGTTATGAAATATTTACAGAGTCCTTTTTGATGTATTGGTTATTACTATAAATTTTCTGCTCCATCTCAAGATGACTCATAAAATTCTATTACAGATATTATGAAAAAAAAAAGCAATCTTAAACATATAATCCATTACTTCTCTTGTCGTACAAATAGGCCATTACGCCTCCCCCCATTATCCACGATATCATCTGGCAATCTAATGTAATAACGGTCATCTATACCGAACAAAGGAAATTTTCTAATCTGTGGCGAAGACACCGAGTATAAATCTCACTGGTGTATCCGCAATCACTGGACAAATTACACGGCAATATCGTGCGACCAGGTAAGAAAGGGCTCTAAATTAGGAAGATAAAAATAACACTTTCTATATCCAGCTGGAAATAAATGAAACCTAGACTTTTCGTTCTAACAAGACCTCTCCTAAGTTATTATCTTTCTCCATTCACATGTTGTCGTCTCAAAAGCACTGTGGAGCCGAGATAAGAAAATAACTGGCACCTAACATAGAAAGGCCAGCTTATGTTGGACGAAATAGGATTGCGCCCATTCATGCTCACAATGACAATACATACAGTGAATAGGACTCCATACAATGGATGAAACTGAAATCAGAAAATCGCAACAATTGGATGCTTTGTTAAAAGATTTTAGAGCTTTCAAATAAAGAACGAAAATGTCTGATAGGATGTGTAATATTGTTTCGTTTAATTATTTTTCTGGTACTTTGATTTGAGGTTCTTTCTATTTTTCCTAGCTTCGATTGATGGCATCAAGAAGATCTTATTTCTAAGGGTAACCTTCTTGTCTCTCCCAGAATTTCACTTATCGATACCTTTAAGTATACACTTTCCGGCTAGCTCTACATTTTACCAAATTTTAAAGATGACTCAGAATTTAAACCTGCCCCTGCACTATAAACTAAAATTTGGTAAAAAGTAGTATAAGCCGGAATGTTTCAAATAAAATCAACGGCCCGTTACAGACCACTGCTGGACTATGAGCGGAATGTTTATTAAAGAGTAATTAAATTAAGATTGAGTTTAAGATTTGAGACACCCACCTCTCCTTTCCTTGACGATTCTAATTATTCTAATTGGAAATTAAAGTATCCCCTAACTCAAGTATGAAGTATCTTGTTGTTTAATAGGCTTCATCTACTGAAGCATAAACGGGCATGGACGTACCGTATGGAACACGGATGAGACATTTAGACCCTTCATCCCTCTTTTCGCAGTGTTCCATTATTTCAATTTAATTAATTAAAGTGAAAATACAATACACGGATTGTACATTTAATATCCTGCTTATTTGCAGCCAATTTTCCGTCAAGCCGCCCACGCACGCATTACGTCCCCCGACCCCAAGTTGTTGAGAAGAACAAAATAAGTACCCAATGTTGAGTTTCGTTCGCACGCCATATTTACACACTTTCTGATTTATTGCACCTTATAGCTCCCCCAACAAGGGATATTATTTAATTTTCCTTATTTCGTAAAAAACACCCCTCAGATGAATTTAGGAAACAACAGACTGCGCGAAGAAACGATGTGCTTAAGGAAAACTGTGATGAAATGTGTCTAGGAATGTGATTCGAAAAACAATGATTTATTTCATATATCTCTTTATTTGGTTGACTCATCAGAGTAGGTAATACATCTTAGAAGAGGCAGAAGATACTTCATTGATGGAAGTGTTCGTGGTTCAAGTGTTCCCACGTTTTTACTACAATCAAAGAATAGCTATTACTGTTGTAAGCATCTTGAAGCGTCGCGCGTCGTAGAAGTCTGAATAACACCACCAATCCTTTTAACGTACAAAGTGAAACCACGAAAGATTGAACCCATTATTGTAACACCCTTTGTAAGAGAACCAATATTTCCCGATTCCGCGTCTCATGTTACTGCCTATTCAATATCGCCCCGCGTTGGTTTAGCCGTAAAGAGTAACTAAGGTGTATAAATGGGCTCACCTTATAACCCTGCCACCCTTGTATCTATTCAAAAAGACCCCTATTTTAATATACGATCTTCACACATAACCAGTTAATACAAAAGGTTTCGAAGACATTGAAGAAAGAATTTCTTCTAAGATGTATTGTCAAGAATAAAATGCTTTTAACTGTATCTAATATTTTGCTAAGATGAAATTATAGTGGGCACAGATGACGGACGACTCTGTCTAGATTTCCTAACGATAATAAATTAACGAACCTTGTTTACATCTGTAAGAAAGAAGATATCATTGACGCAATTTTGCTAAGTGTTTCATTATAAGTAATAATAAAGTCTAAAGCCTAAATTTGAATTTCAGAAAGGAGATAAAACTACAAGACGTTTTGCGCAATCCTGAAATTATTTTCTCGATTCTGAAATTTTAAATACAATACAGATAAAACTTATTGATTTTATCTATTTGTTTTTTTTTTAATTTTCCCACTGCTGGGCAAAGGTCTCTTCTTTCTTTTTCCAACCATCACGACAGTGAGTTACTGAACACGTCTCTGAGAATGTGAATGGAATGAGGAATGTGTATCCCGCCGTCTTCTAGGTCTGCCTCGACGGGGTCGGCACCCATCCTGTGGCACCCATCCTGTGGCACCCATCCTGTGGCACCCATCCTGTGGCACCCATCCTGTGGCACTCATTCTGTAGCTATTTTAGCTCATCTATCCGGTGCATGCAGCTAACATGTCCTTTGATAATTATAAAAGAACTATTTGGTCCAAGCAATACTTTAGTCCTAGCAGTACTTATTGAATAGGTCTGTTTATATGGTAAATAGGTAACAAAATGTATGTATAAAACTGTTTTTTTACGTATTTGGTAAGATTATCTGGTAAAACCTTTTATAGCTGATCTGATAATACCTCTACGCATGGATACATGGATAGGTACCGCTAGAAAACGGGAGCACTAGCCTACGTGTCGTTTTTGAATGAACTAGAAAAAGAACGAATGAAAGAAACTGCTCGAGAGTAATAACCGAAAGAGCTTCGTTATCTCGCAGACAGTGAATGGGGCTGTTCGTTCCATTGCAAACGCTTCTGGTGCACATTGCCGCCTTAATTAAGAGGGACTTTGAGTGGTCTGGAGTGCACAATGCTTGCATCCTAGATTTCCCGCGTTATTTCGAGGGCTTATTGTTGCCGCTTTCCACCTGGTATGCGCCTACTTTCCGGGTGTAGAAACGTTTTGTTTTGTCGAGAGCTGTCTGAGATTTTAAGGGGTTGAAAATTCAAAGCTTTTTTCAGGTATGGCGTACGACGAGTTAATGACGGTTTCGTATTTCAGCTTGTACAATCGTAGACAATATACCGAATACCGCTTATTTTGCTATGACTTAAGATACCCCGAAGGGTGTACAATGTACAAACATATCGAGCATTAATGACGATCTTACAGGAGCTATATAAAAGGCTGTTTCTTTGATAAAATTTTAGTTAGTTTCGCTCACTGAATTACAATTTGTATCCAAATAAGCTCTAGGTAAAACCTACACCTGGGCCCCGTTTCACGAAGCTACAATTTACTAGTGACAAATTACAATTTGATATGCATTGCGTAGCCAATTCGCCAAAATTTGAATCCCTTATCGTTTTACCTCGTTGTTTACGCAATGTACATCAAATTGTACTTGTAATTTGTAACTTGTAGCTTCGTGAAACGGCCCCCTGCCTACAGACGTGTTTGGTTATTCAGTATAAAAAAGAACTTCAAACCGAGCACGTACGTGTTCTCGCTACCGAAGAAAGCACCTACATACACCACTTCCACGAACTTTCATAAAGTGTACTTATTATTTTCTACTTGCAAGTATGAAAAAACCCAAATCATAACGGCTCTAGTTTATTTTCTTGGTTTTATTTTAACGATATTATTTTGGTGAAGTAATTTATTTTCGGTTATTCATTTGTAATTATTTCTTATTATTATTAGTCTTGTCACTTTCTGTTCTGACCCACGACCATGAAAAAGGACGGGAGATTGTCGGCTTTTTTGAACGTCAAATTTTATGTCGCAAACATCAATTTTAAGCAGGATCCTAAAATAAGCCGTTTAAAGTTACATTGCACACGTCAAAACTTGACATTTGTGCTATAAAATTTGGCGCTCATATGGTTGACAATCTCCTGTCCTTTTTCATCGTTGTGGGTCAGAAAGTGACAAGACTAAGATAAAATTTAAATTTAGTTTAGGAATCGACACCATTATAGGATAATGTATTTTTCAAAAATATTTATTTAGTTTAGTTAACACAAGCGGCTCAACTAACGTAATTATGATATCTTACATTCGATCGTCGAAGTCGTTGATTGAAGAACAAGGTAATGATTATATTGCGCAGTAGACAAGCAGGTGTATCTCTTTTTAGATGTCTTATTTGGTAAACAAACCACTTACCTCGACAAAATCTCAAGTTTACGGGCTGATCACACTATAGAACTAGCCCAAAATATTAATACACCTGAAACAAACACTTATCAAGCATTCACTCACAAATTCTGTTAGAATTAATCATCGAAAACTTAAGTTTTTCGCAAAATTATCAATAAATCGTTCTAACCTCAAACCATATTTCGATCGGGTATCTCTACATTATCTTTGGATTTTAGAGATGAGGTATATCACGCACTCATACACAATTCAATTATTTAATCGGAATAGACTGGTTGAATCTTTAAAAATATAAGTAGACAGAGAAAAATAGATTCGACAAATAAGTGGTCAGACGTGACGTCTCTATCCATTGCAATTAAAAAATGTATGTTAAATGTTATAATGAATGAATCACGGGCGCGTTCCGATACACGCTTAAGTGACTTTCGAATTAAACTGTCAGCGCCGTCAGCGATCAGATTGTATGAGTTTCGCCTGCTGACAGTGATTCGGTACGCGCTTTGAGTGCGCTGAAATCGATTTAAGCACCCGTAATCGCGTTCCGAATTACTGTCAGCTGTCATAACTCATACTTTTTTGCTTTTCTGATCGCTGACAGTGCTGAAAGTCTGATTCGAAATGCGCCCCACGTCGCACTCACGCGCCGCGCGCCGCCGCCGCCCGCCTCGAGTCGAATCAACTCGAGTTGCGACTCGAGTTGGCTACCATTTCAACTCGACCTACTCTAGACAAAGCGAGTTAACCCATCACTACAATAAATACGTCAATGATGACAAATTAGAGTAAGAGATATACGACGTAGGATATTCCGAAATGCTTGTAATTACCAATTACAATTAATCACCAATTCAATTACATTCAATTAAATCAATGAAATCTATTATTTGGAAGCACTATTTTGTGTCTATGGTCACCTTATCGCCATGTTTGTTTACCAAATAAGACATCTAAAAAGAGATACAGTTTAGATTGAAGAATGTAGTTAGTTACACATCACGTGGTGGTCGATAATTCGAATCTGCACTGTCAAATATATTTACAATATAATTTTCGCCAAAACAATTTAAAGTCTTGCGTGTCGACACCGAAATCAAGCCAAATTAAATCATATAAAAAATATACTTTCGCGCGTAATAGCAGCGAATTTGTTTGATTAAATAACACGATGTTCGCGAGGTGGCTGTCTGCTCTTGCAACCGTTGCTTGTGTGGCGATAAAAAATGATGATTGTGCTGATAAATTAATGTAGTACGTAATGATCGTGTCCTTTTTTGTTTCCCATGCTCCGTGTATTATACTCGTATGAGGTAAAATGAGATGTGGTGAAATATGTCACGTAATAGGTCTTAGAATGGAAAAAGAGGTTTTTAAAATTATTCAGAACTAGCTTTCCGCCCGCGGTTTCATCAGCGTTTAATGAGTTTTCCCGTAGGAATGAAGTGTTTTCCCGCGGTAAAAAGTAGCCTATGTCCTATTCCAGGACCTATCCTATATGTGTGCCAAGTTTTATCTCGATCCGTCCAGTGGTTCAAGCGTGATTCGGCAACAAACATCCTAACTTTCGCATTTATAATATATTCAGAATTGAAGGATATTCTAATCAGAATTGAAGGAATAATTTAGTTCCACTGAAGCACTATTACTTAAAGTTCTATATGAACAAAATAATGTTTGTATATTTGTTGCTAACTTTTTTTACCGGCGCGGTTTAAACAATCTTAGTGTTTAGTGTAATAATGACAAAATCCGCAATTTTAACTACAGGATAACATTTTCATATCCACCGTAAAATTGATGATTCTATCAGATATAATTAACATGTTATACATTTAATGGCTGATAATTTTTATCGACAAGATTATTGCCTCGATAAAATAAAATACTTGCGCGTATTTCGTCGAGCATCCGAAACGAACGACATTCCAGGTTTTCGTCTTATTTTGTTCACAGGACGACAATTAAAGCCGGACCAGTAGCACTGGCCAGCGCGTACGCACCATAAAAGGAGTACAATACTCTTGCAGTCACTTCAGACCTTATCCCAAAGACTTAAAGACGATTCCACCTCGTTTCTTGGGATGGATTCTGTTGAAAGCTCGTCTACTGCAAAGTTGTTTTTGCTCTCTTACTGCTCCTTATATCGAAGCGTTTAAAGATGAATATAGACGTTTTTAATCGAAAAAGAAGGGGTACATTCCTGTCTAGGTACCAGAATGTCCCGTTAGCAGATAGCCTGGTATACCTAGTTGGAATACGGGATTGATCAGAACTTTGTAGATATTTATGGTGGATAATGGCAATCTTACAGTTGCGTTTTAGTATCTAGCTAACTGTTTAATAAACTATTGCGTTATTCATAAAGAAACTATTTTGTGAGACGTTTTGCTTACTCTACTCACTCGGGCTGGAATAAATTCTATATTATGTTCGCGTTTTTTTATTTGTTTTGTTCTTATTATTGGACTTTTATTAAAACTAATCGAATATTGTAAATATTTAAATACAGGTTATAAATGGACAAGATAGTCAAGACTGAGAGTTGGCCTAGTCGAGGTGAACAACTTTATCAATGATCATTATCAACAGAGAGTACACGTCCCCACCGAGGGGTTCGAGCCTAACCAAAAATAAATCCATCAGCCCCGCTGCATGATGACCGTAGATAAAATAAACCGCGCGACATAAAACGTCACAACGCCAATAGTAACGTAGTTCTTATATACGCGCGTTATAAACTTGGATACTATTGGCGGTCACTTTATATGTCGCGCGGTTTATTTTATCGACGGTCGATATAATTTTATGCGGCTTATTTTTTGTTACATTTTCAACTTTATCGACTCCTTTCTGCAAACTTGGATCCACAACAGAGCCTGAAGCCAGCTCGTACGGTTTACTAGTCTATTTTGGGCCCTTGTTTGGTTTAACTTCCGCCATCTGACTGCCAACGGGAACTGTGAAATTCCAATGTGCGCCTTTTTTCTGTTCCTTTTAGTTTTATCTAGACCAGTCGAATTCGGACGGCTACTACGGAATTCGGTAATCAAAGACAACAATTAGGCGAGCGTTGTTCGACTACAATTAGGTTAGGTTAGAAGAAGGTTATTACTAGTCTAGTCTAGTCTTTGTATGTAAAGGTAGTCTTTGTATATTATCCCTGCGTTCCGAGACGCGCTGAAATCGATTAAAGCACCCGTAATCACGTATCGAATTACTGTCAGCAGGCCAAATTCATACTTTTTTTGCTTTTCTGATCGCTGACGGCGCTGAAAGTCTGATTCGGAATGCGCCATCTATATCTACCTACCTCAGAGGAACAAAAGACGATCGCAAATCTTTGCTATATTAGTCCTCTTTGTGACAAACACAAATTAAACGCCAAATGCTGGGACGTTAAAAAGTAGAACGAATGAAGCTTCGTTGTCTTCCAAGCCAAGCCCGACCCGCTGCGGTTCTCATCCGATTCTATTCAGAAGTTTCCTAGACTTTGTTGTGGTCAGGTCAGAAAGGCTGAGCCTGGCTTGTGTGGTCGTCTTGTTTCAAATATGTTCTTTTAACTCGGGAAATTTAACTTTCGAATACACTTAAATCTTCGATAAATGGATAAACTGATTATGTTGTTAGCATTATCAGTCTTGTCAGTTTCAAATTTCAAGCCAACACGTCCAATAATAATTACTTACCTGCTTTACGTGATTGGTAAATGGTTTGTTTTGGGGTCCTTGTGTATTTTCACAGTTTTAGTTATTCCGATTTCTTACTGAGCACAAGAAACGTGATATAATAAAAAAATACTGGCTGATACTTTCAAAAGGAAAAAAAATTAATTCTGCTTATAACTTGGCTTCTATTTGTTTATTAGCTGTGTTTTTTTTGTTGTGTTGTGACGCAATAAGTCCCACTTCTAATCTTGTAAGGAAAGGACCTCAGTTGAAGCCCCAAATTGGTGGCAGGGACATTTCAATTATTCAGGGCGGAATTCACGAGAATTACCGCGTGAATAATTTTGCTCCACTTTATCTGATGGAAATTAAATTTCTATTTGCTCGTTTAAGGAACTACTGACCAGTGAAATTTAATGAACTGGAATTTCGGGTGAAACGACAAATTATTTCGGGTACGAAAGTTCTATTGTAAAGGTCTGTTAGTTAATACGAGCATCATTAAAAGTACATACTACTAGCGATGACGTATAATGCGATGTAAGAGTTTCATAATAAGGTGCAAGCATATAAGGATTGGTGGCATTGCCAAGACATATTATTTTAGAGAGCAATTTAGTTTTTTATCACCAATTTATATTTTTGTTACTCCGGTAAATTCAGAAAGTCTTCCTTTAAAAATAATGTTTTGAACCTTTAAAGATAATGTTTTGGGAAGTCGGAAAGCTTGAACAAAAATTACGATCGGGAACGATATCTTTGCACACGTTGGAAAAATGCAGACATTTTTCTTTGAGTTTGTACGTGTTCTAGTGTTCTTTGTCATTCGTTAGCGGCGGATCGTTCCACAAAACGACTCCAAGGTGTCGACGGAAACGCGAAATGCGGAGGCTTTGAGTTCTCTGAATATACTGAGTCAGCTTTGAGTTTTCCGTCTGTGTATGCAAGCGTTTGGTGAAGATAAGAGAGAGTATTGTTCCTCAGATGCTACTTGGTTTGTAGCGCAACATGACGATAATATTCAAGCTAGGGGTTCTTGGAGATATTCTTGTCTGATCTAGAAGTTACTCTGATACCTACTTGCAAAAGCGCTATTTAAGCTTTTTATTTAGTATCGAGTTTAGATGCTAGGACAATCAATTCTTTTGATTGTCATAAAGTGTTTTTGATATTACGTTAATATTTTTTCCATAGACAAAAAAAACATAGACAACTTTTATTTGACATTAAATACAGCACAACACAACAATCATAGGAAAAGATTACATATAAAACAAATACAGTTTACTCAAACTCGGGATAAGTGAATACAACTCAACTCACCCTAGACCGAGTAGGGTTGTGTTGTGGTGCGATGACAAACAGGGTTAAGTCTCAGCGTGTGCTGCGGCCATAAAACTATAAAACTACAAATGAAATCGTGATTGGTCTGAAAACTAGGCAGTTAATCGTGATAAAATTATAAAAAAAGAAAAGAAAGAAAAAGATAAAATAACAATTTACTTGACACTGGCACAAAGACAAACCTAGTGCCATAACGAAAAAAAAAGATATCTCAAATGGGTACACGACAATATTTTTTACCCAAGACAACACTTTTAAGCGAAGAACCGTTACTATAACAATGGCGATTAAAATAAAAAATATATTGAAAAACTGTTACCTATTTCATAGACGTCTTGCCCATTAAGGCCACTACTACGTGAGTACAGTTAATGTCAAATTCGAAACATTCACCTTGTGTTTTTTTATTGTTTTATGCCTGCAATGCAAGTAATTCTTTGGCACACCAATAAACGTAGCTCCCACTTTCCACAGTCATTTTTATTAGTTACTAAACTATTACCTAAAACACTAACAACGGTGAACGCCCCAAAATTAGTTTTAATTTTTTTTTGTGCAACATAGAATGATGTGTGAAAGTTGTTGTATCGCTTCTTATGTTTTTTTTGTGTGTGATACTAGTTATTACCAACATCTTATATACTTTTGTATAAAGCGGTTATTTCTAGCAGCTTGTTTTTATTTATTTACGACAATGGTGTCGATTCGGCATGCGCCCAACTAAACTAAAATTAACCGAAGATCATCGGTTTTATTTTTGTCTATGACTTCACGACTAACTGTCAAATTTAGTCTTGTTTTAGTGCCTACCTCACACCATGCGAATAAAAAGCCACTAAAATTGCCAATCAGTCGTGTAGTCAAAGACAAAAACAAAACCGTGACGTAGAAAGTGACAGGAGTAATTTTAGTTTAGTTTAGTTGGGCGTATGCCGAATCGACTCCAATATTTCTATCAGCAGTCAGTCAACCGTACAAAAGTTGAACGGCAATTAAGAAGATGAAAAACGAAGTTGGGCTCGGTTTGACGACTTCTCTCGATGTTGATATTACGGGACCGAAGTTTAAATGTTAGTGAAACTCCGAACAAAGTTGTTTCTGATGTTTTAAACCTACTTCAAATATAAACCAAACCTACCAATTTTATTTTAGGCATTCTTATTTTTTGTTGTATGAGGTTTAAACTAAAACTGGCAGAATAGTATCCAATATCAAAAAATTATACACGTCAAGTTGTTAAAATGTCGGAGTATACAAATTACGAAATTATTTTTGATAACAATTATTTTTTGCTTTTTGAATTCGTCTGTACATTAGGTCGTTGCCCCCGCGGAGGCTGCGTCGTCGCGTGCCTCCGATAACTAGATGACGTCACATAACCTCACTCCACTCCATTCCACTGCGCCTAGCTGATTTATGTGTGACTATTTATTTAAGATATCGTCGTACGCGCGCTTTTTTGCCATCTGAAAAGCCAGCTATACCTACGCAAAAGTTATGGTTGTCACGACGACGTATCTTGAGTATTTTTAGGCCGCCTGTGTTGATACGCGTATGCTACTTATTATTTACAAAAAAATATCCCACTTACCTTTTTAAAAAAAGGTTAAAGAGACAGGTAATAAATTATTATAGAAACTTGTAAGTAAAAAGTATTAACCATCGTGGTGGTAAAAAGAGATTCGCCAACCACGCTGAGGTGGTTGCGCTCAGGGTGCGCCGGACGTAGACAGTGCTCGGGGAGGCTCTTTTCTTGCACCCCATCTCATCTGGAAACTTGTCACTGACCTGAGAAACTATTATTTTTACTTTTTTCAGGTTATTATGTTAACGCCCAAGAAATGCTTCTGTTAAGTAACCGATATCGCTTTAAGTATTCGGAAGCATTTATGTCACTAATACTCGAAACTGTGTTATTATTAATCTGTTTAATGTTACACGACAGAAACATCAAGCAAACATATAAACATTAAATGTTTAGCAGGGTCATATTCATACTTAGCCGTGTGGTGACGGCAGACTGGAATACATTTGTCACTAACCCCTACTCTTCCCGTGGGTGTTGTAAGAGGCGACTTAGGGACTACACATTGAACAGGGAACGGGCAGCAGCGCTCTCTGATACAGTAACTCAAACTCAAACTCAAACATTTTTATTTGCTTTAGACATGGTAGTTGCAAAAGTTTTTACAACTTTAGCATCAATATCAGTGTCACATATCTAGCCTAACAAACCTTTTAATCTGCGATCTCCAACCCGCCTGCGAAGCGTGGAGATTATGGCAAAACCCTCCACTTAAGTGGAGGAGGTTCATAGTCCAGCAGTGGACTGTATGTAACTGGCCGTTGATGATGTTGATATTCATACAATAAACTTTTATAAAACATCAAAGTTGTAGCCCTAGATTTTTTCCAACTGTACTTACAACACGGACTAGTTTCCCGCGGTCGTCGGCACAACAGCGGCACGGTCGTCCAGTCCACACGTGCTTCGATAGCGCGCGGTAGTGTGTACGGGTCTGAATGGACAAAGTTTACTCGCAAAATATTTGCCGAACAGATCCTTTGAAGTGAGTGAAGAGCATCAGTGAAGTGTCAATATTTTTATTGGAACCGGAATAGCTTTTTTCTTTTTGTTTTTTATGTGTGTGTGAGTGTTATTGTGAATGTGATACCTGTTTTGTTTGTTACGTGGATTTGCTGAATGTGTAGGATGTAACTCTTACCCGTAAGGACTTACCCGTAAGTAAATACTCAAGTTGCTCTTAGATTAGGTTCTTTGATGATTATGAATTTTTATATGCGTGCCTAATAGGGGATCGGACTGTTCACCATATTTTAAGATTAGTAGCAGACGATTCGCGAAAAAAAAAACAGAATCGGTAGAAAAATGAATTAACAGTGATTTTTTAAAGTTTCAATATGTCTGCCTCTTTCAAAAACGATTTTTTGTATGTAGATTATATGGCGTTACTAACAAATGACGTCACAAGTGGGTATGTGCCTCTCTGTCTAATCTTGAATTACAAACCTTTATAATTCGGTCAATTTTAAAGATAGAGCAATAATTATTTTAGTGTTCGATAGCAAAAACTAAGAAGTTTGGATGTTTAAAATGGTATCTATCTAAAAGACACTTTCAGAATAAACATTTTACAATTCACAAAAGTCAAACATAAACATAATAATTAACATAATTATTTTATTGTATTCGTAGACTGTAATATTTCTCTATTTGGCAAATGGACTCATAAAATTTGAAGCAAAATATAACTTTAAGAAAATCCAAGGAGAATCTTTTCTCGTCCCCATTTTGCTGGGATAGAATTTTCTCTAAACCAAAAATAACTCACTTTCATCTTGATAACACGAGAGAAACGTCTATTTCGAGTTCTTTCCTGGCGTAGTGCTGCAAACCCCAGTACACAAATTCGTCTACATTTTAAAGTGACACCTGAATACTAGCTGCGCTGCGTGTCTTTTTATTTTGTTAAACTTTTGATATTTTATCTGGTTTTTATGAAATCGAAACTAGGTACCTAAAAAAAAGCTTGGTGTAGGATTAGTTACAGAAAATATGGAAGTTTTGGACATGTCAAATGAATAAAATTGCGGATATGCTCCTTCATATGGGCATATGAAGGGGCATATCCTCAATTTTATTCATTTCTTTATAACTTAACAGATGGCGCCATCTGTTATGAAAGTTTCAATGCTTATTTCTTTAATTATTTTATAAGTAAAACGGGGATACATCCTTATATCCTTTTAGAGATTTGAAGACCCTTTTGTGAGTATTTTGATTTTGTGTAAGTCTCCTTTTTCAATAAATTATAACTACACTGAAAAAAAAAATTGATTTTTAACGTAGAGTAGAAAGAGTAACCAAATTCCCGGCAAATTGAGGAGGTTGCAGCACTAGCGAAGTTTGCACTTAGAACAGTTTTCCGCCACGGCAAACTTTTTAATGCCACCTGCAGACGAAAGATCTATTTCCGCTGAATTTGTGGGCGAAGTTTAAAACGTAAAATGATGAATTTCTTTTTCTCGGCAACTGGGTTTAGCTGACTTCAGCTTAGCGTAATATTTAATCTTAAATGTCCCTCATTCGTCACAAATAACGAGGTTTCTTTATGACTGAAGAGTTGGACAGCTTTTATCAGTTTCAAACTGTTTGAAGAGTACCTGCATGAAAAATTTAGGGAAGTAGGTCCTATCTCTAGGAGAATTTATTTTCACATTCCAGTGAGCCGTCACATTTTAGAGTAGAACGAATTAGAAATTTTGAATTAAGAATAATGTTAAATTGTTGAACTTTCGTGAGACTTTAATCAAAGTAAGTTAGTAATACAGGTTAAAGATCAATTTTTTAATTTTTTAATAATTAAAATTACTCGTCTCACGTAGTTTAGTAGGTATGGTTCAGTTTGTTTGGTATGGTTGTTTACACTTATATTGAGGGATTCTAAACTGAAATAGCCTTTTCATTACTCATACTCTGAAAGTAGTTCGGAAGTTGCCTGAGGAGCGGATTGAAGGTAATACTTTTCAGCCCAATATAGAATCTTTATTCAACTGACAGCTGTCAAATTATTAAAAAAAAAACTGGTTCTAATTTCACATTTCTATTGAACTATGTTCCATCTTTCTATACAGCCACTCAATTACAGCGCAATGTTAAATTGAAAAAATAAATTAGTTAAGTATTAATTAAAATAATATATTTTTAAATGGCTTTATTATAATTAACTTTCAATAATTCTTTTTAAATAATATAAATTTGGGCAAAATATTTAAATTTTTCAATGATGGAAATTAAAAATAATGGCTCAAACGCTGGCCGGTACGGCCACATCAAAAAATTAAAATAGGCGGGAAAGCAACAATCCGATTATCATTTGTTTCTCGAGTTGTAGGGTTTTGTTAACAATGAGTTCATCTGATTCAGATAAATGGAAGTCACTCATTTTTTCTTTAGCTAATTCGTGTTTTTTCCTTGTATTCGTAATGAAAAGCACAGTGTTTACCTTAGTGCCGCGTACTATTCGGGCCCTCGCTACGCTCAGGCCCCAAACCCAAACCCCATCTCGGCGCTAAATAAGTTACTTTCACTCCTCGTATAACAATGTACTATTAAAAGTTTTCTGTCTTCATTTTATTACCTATAACAAAACTAGAAGATATAGCAAGAATTGGTGTACGCGTTACATACGTTTTAATTTAATTTAAAATAATCAATCACACAAAAACAAACAACGCGTAATTTCACACTCAAATATTCTTAACCGCAGTTGAAATCGATAACTAGGTACACCTAATAGCAACCCAGTCAGGAGTTCCATGTAGCCGCGTCATCGTCACCACACCAGCAATCATAGGGCAGCGACCCGGGTCGATACAGCCTTTGTTATCTGCCTTTTATACTTACTTAGTTCGCTACAGAATACGGCCGTTTTGAATTTAGAATCACAAAGGTAAAAAGTTAGGTGATTTTAGACTGTTTTATGATTTTCTGTCTTTGCTACACTTGCAGAAAAGTACCTACTTCGATTATTTTGACGTCACATCACAATAAGTGATTAGTAGAAAAAAAACTTTTTGAAATTTTTCACGATTTTAGGGTCAAATAGATACGACTTATTTTACGTCTTGTACCAAAAGTTTTCTAGTAATCATTGATTGAGGCCTTAAGTTTCGAATTAACAACCTTTTGAATACCTTATTCTCACTATTCTAAACTATTTTATTACAATTTAATTAAATTTTGGTATACAAGATATTTCACACATCTACATTGCACACTCTTTAAAAAAATATTTTAATATTCGAAACCTAGATATTTAAGAAAAAAAGAAAGAAACATTAATTTGCATCAATAAAAAATCATTGCGTCATTCAAGACCTAAAGAATTTATACCTAGGTAGGTATAGATAATAATAATTTGTGGTCACGGAAATTACTGATCCATAAATAATTTCCGTGTCTTATAGCTAAGCTAAGAGACTATTAAACTTTTTTGTCTGTAGCTTATTTAAATAGGTCTGTTGGTTTTTGTTCGTGTTTTATGTAATAGCTGGAGCTTTTGGAAGATATAGTTATGATGTTGTTGTTTTATATTTTTATAACTTGAGGTTACCAAGTTCTGTGTGAGAAAATTGATATAATGACCTTATATCAAGTTTATGTTAGTTCTAATTTAGATATGATTCGAGATATTGAGTAGGTACTCTAATTTACTTAACCAACTAATGTAATTTATTTTTATTATAGACTTAAATATACGAGGGCTGATTGATAAGTTTCCGAAACGACAAAGAAAAACTTTAAAAATCTATTTAAAATAAATTTATTTCTCAACGTAGTTTCCTTCTACCTCGATGCATTTAGTCCAGCGCTTCTCCAATGCCGTTACACCAGTTTGATAAAATGTTTTCTCCAACCCCTCAAAATACTCGTCCACGGCAACAATGACTTCTTCATTTGATGAAAATCTCTGGCCACCTAACCATTTCTTCAGGTTTGGGAAAAAGTGGAAGTCACACGGGGCCAGATCCGGGGAATAGGGTGGATGCGGTAGCAATTCGAACCGCAATTCATGGAGTTTGGCGACTGCAACCATTGACGTGTGTGCAGGTGCGTTGTCATGGTGGAACAAAACTTTTTTCTTGGCCAAAAGTGGTCGTTTTTTCTGGATTTCTTCACTTAATTTTTGCAGCAAGCTTGCGTAGTACTCTCCATTTATTGTTTTTCCTTTTTGCAGATAATCCACTAAAATAATCCCTCGAGCATCCCAAAAAACAGTCGCCATCACTTTGCCGGCCGACAAAACCGTTTTTGCTTTCTTCGGCGCAGGTCTTCCGCTCTCAGTCCACTGCTTAGATTGTTCTTTTGTCTCGGGAGTATAATGATGTGTCCAGGTTTCATCGACTGTTACATAACGCCGCGAAAACTCGTTAGGATCTCGGTTAAACAGCGCCAAACACTCCGATGAATCGTCCACTCGACGTTGCTTTTGGTCAACAGTGAACAAACGCGGCACCCATCGCGCGCAAAGCTTTTTCATTCCCAAATGTTGGTGCAAAATATTAAAAACGCGTTCAGATGAAATGCTCACCATCTCTGCTATCTCTCGCAACTTCAAGCGCCGATCATTCAATACAATTTTGTGAATTTTTTTGATCATGTCCGGATTCGTGACTTCATTTGGACGGCCAGACCTGTGGGCGTCTTCGCAGCTCTGTCTTCCACGTTTAAAATCAGTTACCCAGGTGTGAATTGTACTCGATGCAGGAGCAGAATTACCTAAAACACTGTCTAGCTTGGTTTTAATCTGGGTTGCTGTTTTCTGTTTTAAAACGTAAAACTTTATCACCGCACGAATTTCGTTTCTTTCCATTGTTAAGAAAATTTACGACAGAGAAAGTTCTACGTCCTATCAAACAAATTCCACCAGTTCGATTAAATTCAAATTTGGCGTTCTATTTTCAAAAAGATGCCAAAATATAATGTAATATTTTTTTTTTGCGTATCATTTTTTTAAGTTTGTCGTTTCGGCCAGTTATCAATCAGCCCAGGTACATACCTACCAATACATTTTTTTATGATTAATTTCTTTATCTATGTCCAAAAGTCCTATTCTTTTTCTGTCAATCATTTAACATGATTTTTTAACCAAAATGCCTGATTTAAACTTACTATATTCTCGTAATACCTTAATGTATTCCTATAATTTCGATATTCATTTAAATGTCACTCATATAACAAAACAAAACAGACATCCTACTAATATTATAAATGCGAAAGTTTGGATGTTTATTGCCGAATCACGCTTGAACCACTGGACGGATCGGGATGAAAATTGGCATACATATAGGTTAGGTCCTGGAATAGGACATAGGCTACTTTTTACCGCGGGAAAACACTTCATTCCTACAGGAAAACTCATTAAACGCGGGTGTACTCACAGATTAGACTAGACAGACAGTCTTCTTAAAAAGTGTCGTAGGTGTGTAGAGCACGCGCCCGCGCAGCAGCGTGTGGTGCTTTGTTTGAACAGCGGCGGCAGTACTGTTAGTTGTTGGTAATTTCGACACTGTAGTTTCTATTGACTGACATGTTAATAGCTATTTGAGAACATGCTTAATTGAAAGTTAAAATATGACTTCTTTTAGCCACTGGTGGGCACTGGACAATCGATCTTCTTTATTTGAAGCGTTGACATTAAAATTGTCGTCTAAATTTGAACTTTAGTAATATGTTCCAGAAGGTACTAAACAATTTAATTAAATCGAAGTAGGAATCTTTTAATGCTCTTTCATAATAAACTGTCTGATAGTGTACTCCTACAATGGCATAACTTATAAGACTTACGAGAAAGTCGAGGGCGACAATTCTGAAATTCATTTCTGTCTCTTTTCGACCGTTTCACAATTTTATCATAACTTGGGATTCAATGTATAACAAACTGCAGAAGTTTGAGACTAGTTGTAAAGTGGTTTTAGTTTGTCTGTCTGGTTGAAATTAAGACGTAATGCTTCTTTACGAGCGACGCTCGGTAGGTTCGTTATTGCCCTTACAGAATCAAGTTTATTGGGGGTCGGACGTACCATCTATAAACTTTGAGGATATTCCGAATTGACTACGTAATTTGCAATGAAAATGAACATTAGGGACTTTATGATTTAGCGTCAAGTAATCACATTTAAAAGTTAACAGTTGGATAAGTGCTTTTTACATAAAAGCTACCCACAAGGTAGACCGATGATCTGGCGAAGGTCTCGGGAAGTCGCTAGATGCGGGCAGCGCAGGACCGGTCGTTGTAGAGATCCTTAGAGGCGTTTGTGCAGTCTTTCGGCTGAAATTATATGAATATTAAAAGAACTTGACGTATATCTAAATATGAATCTAAATATAAAAACAACTGCAGCTCTTTCATCGTTAATCCGTCACTATCATCCTGTGTCTTACTGCACGCTGATAATAACTAGGCCTGAAATTAAAATGCTGAATAAATATGTTATACTACCAGCTGAGATTCT
Source organism: Carpatolechia fugitivella (assembly GCA_951230895.1). Taxonomy (NCBI): domain Eukaryota; kingdom Metazoa; phylum Arthropoda; class Insecta; order Lepidoptera; family Gelechiidae; genus Carpatolechia; species Carpatolechia fugitivella. Next base: position 13,637,511 of record OX579651.1, read on the forward strand.
GCTTACTTTGTGAAGAATATAAAATTAAACATTCATAGTTCGAGAGAAATATAATTTCTGAGAATACTCATACATATTCCTTGTTGAAATTTACTCGGAATGCATAAATAAAATCATTTAGTCGTAAAAAAGCATGAAGCTATAAAAATTACATAAATTAAGTTAATTTACAGAACAACATTTTGGTTAAACTTAGTAACTACGGTCAACTAACGGTACTTCAAGTTTTCCAGAACATTTTTAATAAATAATCAACAATGGTTAATTGCTTTTTACGACAAGTTATTATTTTATTCTCAACCTATACGAGTAGATATGTAAAAAACATCTCTATATATAAATAATTCAATCCCGTGTCATCCTTTCGTTGCAGTCAGCAAAATCGCAAAATCCTTTTATCTCGTGAAGAAACAATTGAACTTCGAAAGTTTCCAACAAATCTATCCGCGGAGTCACTCCGACATTCCAGTAAATCGTTCAGAGACAAATGAGCTTCCGGCGCTCCGGTATCGATGCACAGGGTGTCCCATATGTCAAGTGTCGCACCACGCGTGATCTGATTTGCAAATCGCGGGTTTTGGGAGCCCTAGTTGAGTGGAGTAGAGAATTGCTACAAATGAGCATCGAACGCTCCGGTATCGATGCACAGGGTGTCCTATATGTCAAGTGTCGCACCACGCGTGATCTGATTTGCAAATCGCGGGTTTTGGGATCCCTAGTTGAGTGAATTAGACGATTGCTACAAATGAGCATCGAACGCTCCGGTATCGATGCACAGGGTGTCCTATATGTCAAGTGTCGCACCACGCGTGATCTGATTTGCAAATCGCGAGTTATAGAGATCCCGTGAAAAAACGTAAACAAGTTCTTTAATTTCTCTTGTTGAAAACTAGATTTTGTATAAGATATCGAAAAAGTTTATTTTAGTTAAGATTGACAATAATGGTAGCGAATCACACAGTCACGCTCTAATCCTTAATTTAAGTTCGTCCGTCCTTTTCACCTTTTAAGATTAAAAAGAGACAGGAGATAGCCATCCTAATATTGGAGCTGTCAAACATCGAATTTGAACCTTATGGACGCGTCGATTGCACAATTTTGGAGTGCACGTAAAACATCAGACTTAAAATCTCTTAATCTGATCCTTATTGATGCCCTTATTTTAGGTTATCATTCATTCAAAATAATATCATTCGTTCATCTGAATTCATCTCCTCTCTTTTATTGGTGATAAAAACAAAAAGGATAGCTGGATTTTATAATTAGAATAGAGCATGACTTCCCGAATTGGGGCCATTATTTTATTATAAGTACCTCTTCAATCGACTGTTCATTGATCGTTTCGTTTAGAACCTAATATTTTTATTTATTTATTTAGTCAAGGAATCAAACATCATTCATTCATTCAGAGCGTGGCCACGCATGTATTTGTTTTAATCAATCAACTAAACAATTGATAATTTATTTTATGTTACTGTTTTTATTTCCATTAAATAAAATAGACTCATTAAGGCTATGAGACGTGTAACAGTATCGGAAAGGAATGCAAAGCGCTATGTTAGAATAAAAACCAAGACACAAAGGTCTAATTATTAATACGCTTTTATTAGGTCGACCTAACTGTAATGGAATCTTGCAACTCAATTTTAAAGCACTTGCTGTCATTCGATTTTATTGAAATTTGGTACACTTATGTAACCGCGATGACAATGCAATATTATGTTACTATGGAGCTGTTCTGATGTTGGAGACGGAAGGTGGCCATAGAAACTCCTCAAATACACAACACAACCTAGTCGTGTTTGGGCTCATTGGATTTGTCTTAGCAAGATCTTTAGTCATACGTGATGCCCAGGGTCTCATGATGGAGACGGAAGGTGGCCATAGGAACTCCTCAAATGTACAACACAACCTTGTCGTGTTTGGGCTCGTTGGATTTGTCTTAGCAAGATCTTTAGTCATGCGTGATGTCCAGGGTTTCATGATGGAGACGGAAGGTGGTCATAGGAACTCCTCAAATACACAACACAATCTAGTTTACGTGCATTTCTAAAAGCGTGTTTTTCTAGTGTTTTATTAAACTATTAATTTATTTTAAGTACATTACCGCTTTGCATAAAACTCCTCTATATATATATATATATATATCTTTTATTTAATGAAAATTAAATATTTCATATTAATTGCACATATCGAGTTTCTTGATAATTCAGGTCAGATATATTAAAAAATAGCTCGCTATGTTATTGTTACCGAAAGTTGGCTAACTGAGCACTTGCTAGAAGTTATAACGATACAACTTCTTCTTATGAGGAAAGTTTTTAATTATGACTTTACCTTGATCACCTACATTATTAATAGTTTGTCGTTGTTTTGAGGGTGTTGTCGTGATCGTAATTTAAAAAAAAAGCACCTTTCCTATTAAATCTCGCGGGGCGTTTCTTAGTAGTCATCATCATCATCATCAACTCAGCCGAAAGATGTCCACTGCTGGACAAAGATCTACCTCGAGGATCTCCAATAAAACTGTACTCTTGTCATCATGATCGGGTTTTCTGAGTATACTAGAAAAAACCACACCGCAGACAGTTCCCTCTAAAATATTAGAATTTTTGAAAACTGCGGACTTGCAATTGCTTTACTTCCAATATTCCCTACAGAACCCATGATATGAAACATGTGCACGCCGCCTGAGCTGATGTATGCGCAGGGCAAAATAAGTTCACTTTGAGCGTGGTATAATTAGAGGAAGTAGGTTACCTACCAATATTCTCCCTTTCATTTTAAATTTATTTAATGAAGTAAAGAAAAAGTTCATAAAACTTCATTCAAGCAAATACGAAGAAGCGTTCAAAACAGAACTGCACGGCGACTCAGAAAGAAGAATAGAGAAGAGGACGATAGTCAGTCACCAACTGGCTGGAGTTATTCGAAACAAAATGGAACCTTCCTGCGATCGGTAACTTTTTGAAGTCTTACTTCCCCGTTCTATACTGTGCTTTAGCTCCAAAACTCCGGCGAAAATGAAATCGTTTATCTTCAAACGGAATAACGCATGAAGCCTGCCATTGGGTATGTAGATGAGCATATGCGTGTGTGGGTGTGTGGATCTTTGAGCGGTGCGTGTGAGCTTTTAATAATTGATCCCGGCTTTACTTTACTTTGCCGTGTTTTTGAAGGATTTCGAGCAGAAAATGTTTTGATGTTTGTTAGGAACTTCGTTTTGATCTGGTTTAGTACTTCGGGTTTTAGAGAACTTGAGCTGTTAATTGAAACTTAATACGATTATTTAAAGTATACTTTATAGGACACCACCACCATATTATTCCATTATTAAAACAGTCAGTTACCATGAGTATTAACCCATAGTAACTGACGCGAATCGATCAATTGTAGTATGTTTTTTTTATTTTTTTGGATTTCAATTACTTATTTAAGTCGTTTTAAAAGACATTTTTTTATTTTTCTTTCATATTTTTATTTCCTTCTTTGTCTTATTCATAAATTCAACAGTGACACAACATAAAATAACTTCATTAGAAAACACTGTTCAATCCATTGAATGATTTATCTGATCGTTAATACACAACCTTTGCAAAAGCGAAAGTATTTTTATCACCGCCAAACAAGCTCTATACGGCATACCTTACCTTTCTATAATCTCTTATGCATAAATTCCTATACTTTATAATCGTGTTTTAATCACGCACGAGGCTGGAATTCCGCAATAAAGTTCTAGGTAGAACAGGTTCCAGTGTCTAGATATTTGCCCCCTTAAATCTATAGCTATCCTTTTCAACTATTATGAGGACAGAAAGGGACAGTAGCTTCGATTCGGGAAGTCATTCTCTAAACTAACAAAATTTTAAAATCCAGCTAGGTGTCCTTTTCGTTTTTATGACTAATGAAAGAGAGGGAAGGGATTAATTCTGATGAACGAATAATCCTTACTAATATTATAACGCGAAAGTTTGTGAGCATGAATGTATGTTTGTTACTCTTTCACGAAAAAAGAGTTTGTACCCTGGATTAACAGATAGAATACTTTTTACGGGAAAAAGTCTTATTCCCACGGGAAAATCTTACTAAACGCGAGCATAGCCGCAGGCGGACGACTAGTATTATTTTAAATGGATAATTACCTAAAATAAGGGCGTTGCTGTCAAGTTAATTAGTTAGTCACTTAAAGTGGGAGGTTATTTATTTTCTTAACTGGGGTGGTTAAGGAGAGGTGTCATTTGGATATAGAGATGGGCGGTGGGTTAAAACCCAAACCACCTGACCAGGTAAAAACCCGGTGATTTGGGTTTTAACCCGGTTTTTACCCATAACAACCCATTTTTGTGGGTGTTTATTATAATAATTGATGATAAAATAAAAATAAAAACTTTATTGTATATCTTGATGAAAATACCCTGTTTATTTGCAATAAACTTCAATAATGTGGAAGCCCAAGGTAGCAGCCAATTGTTTTGTTTATGAGACAATTTCTATGAAATTTTGTTTAATTCAAATTCAAATTCAAATAATTTATTTCAGATAACAATCCATATTATGTTAGTAGAATCTTAAGAACTATGTTAGTTATTGGTGATGTAATTAAAACCGCCTAGACGCGGGAGCTTTTTTTAGAGTTTGTTTGTATTTGTATATTCTAGCGTAAAGCATTTTACTAAGTTTAAGAAAACCTACACGCGTAAAAGATATTGATGTATATCAGCGCTCCAGCCGCTTAACTCCCATCGACTCAAATAAGTTCAACCGAATAAACATTTTTAAAATAAAACAGTAGAAATCTGTAAAATCTTTTAATGCTCAAGTTCTAACGGGATAATCAAAAGAAGTTGTAATTACAGTTAGCTAGCACTACACTCACTCATACCTACACTGCATGCGAACGTGGCAAGTACAAAGGTGCACGGGCGACAAAAGTCACGGTGACAGTATACTAAATGATGGAAGCTGCCTGATATTACGATTGGTCTAGGACATGTTATAACACTGTGTTGAGTTTAATCGAAGTTGACCCAATAAACGAAAAAGTTTGCTGCCATCTCGGATATTGATATTTTAAACATAATTGGTACTGTTGTTTCTCTCGTTTCTAAACATAGTACCCTAAGCCATGGTTCATGACTTATGAACAATAATTTTATCGCCATCTTTCTTTTTATGTTTCTTGTTCAAATCCCGAGATTTGCCCTTAAAAACAATATTTTTTGCAGATTTTGTGCTTTACGCCGTTTTATCCATTGCTTTGTTGGTATCTTGCTAAAATAGATGTTCTAAGCCCCTGCATTTACTGGCAAATAAGTGAAAAAATGTCACATATAATGTGCATACGCAAAATCTAATGATATATGGATACCTATATAAATTTTGTTATAAAAATAATAAACACCCGAATTTTCACCCAGTGGGTGGGAATAAATGGGTGTTTATCGGGTAAAAACCCAGCGGTAGGTTTAAACCCGGTGGTTTGCCCATCTCTATTTGGATAGGTTTTTTAATAATAATGGGTTTTTGCAAAAACCATTATTCGATGCTAGTGTACGTTTCAGAAATATTTCGTTTAAAAGTGCTCATTTTTGTTAGTCAACCTACCAGCGAAACCGTTGTGTTTGGAAATGTAAAAAAATTCAATGGCAGTAGCGCATAATGATGAATTTAGAAAATTATCAACATCAAGTAGTCTTTACAGGTTAACGAATAATAGACCAAATTATAAAATGTACTTGTACTAGTTAGAAATTCTGTACAAATATCAAAGAAAATTATTATAATGAACGTTAACTGTCTTAAACAGGTACCTAAGTAGTATTGGACTACTACGGAACCCTACACTTTGCGTGGCCCGACTCGTCCTTGGCTTGTTATTATTCTTTAAAAAGGCGAAAAGAACGGACGAACTTGAATTAAGGATTAAAGCTTAACTTGCTGAATTGGCCGCAATGTAAAGATATAAAGGTGCATTCTTGGAAGTGTTGGAACGCAGTGAGTGGCAAGGGTATCTATCTAACAGCGTCGTTGTAGAGCCAGCCTTAGGGCGAGCACTTGGCGCGAACAGCCACTTGCATGCGGCTAACCGGTCACGAATCTCTTTGTGTACCTTTTGTAAATTATGCGCTCCTGGACACATTTTCTTTGCGAAGTTTCTAAACTGTTCTTTCTTTTGGTTTCCTTTATTTAATAGTGAAGAGACTCAAGTCAAGGGACTCACTCGTAAAGTTACATGAAAACTAAATGGTAATGGTGAGTTTATAAAACTTATTCATCAACGGCCCGTTACAGTCCACTGCTGGACTATGAGCCTCCACTTCAGTGGAGGGTTTTGCCATAATCTCCACGCTTGGCAGGTGGGTTGGAGATCGCAGATTAAAAGGTTACTGTATCAGAGAGCGCTGCTGCCCGTTCTCTGTTCAATGTGTAGTCCCTAAGTCGCCTCTTACGACACCCACGGGAAGAGACCAAAACAAAACTTATTGGTGGCAAAACTTATTAATATTTTCAAAAATATAAACTGAAAGCTTACCCGTAGGGTCTACAAGTATACTGAAACGTATTTTGAATTTTTTGTCCACCAGCTCATTGGAGAAAGATTGACGGCTCCAGAACTCCACGCAGACAACGGAATATTCACTTTCTGTCTTGAGCTGCTTCCGCCTAGCTAGTTGATATTTTTATCACGGATTTTACTGTTTCTTGTGGTATTTTTACAAAGCTCTATTATTCCAACTTAAAGCTGGTAGCTGACTAGCAGGAAGATAACAGCTGTTACCTTTAAAATAAGACGAATAAAACCGCAAATGGAAACCTAGTTAGTGGTAATAAAGTTGTTTGTCTTTTAATTTCTCTACTTCTCTTATCTTATCTCGAGATTTTGAGTGCGAATTGGCATCCGTAATCCGTTATTAGGTATTTAAATAAACCTGTTAAATATTTAATTTCAATTAGTGAAGACGTCTTAAGATAAGGCTAGTAATGTTAAAAATCTGCGGTTGCCTTAATGTTGGATTATTTTACAGAAATATTAATTAGATCGCGGAACGAAGCCACATTGTTCTGTATTAAGAATCGACATATTTAGTACCTACATGCCATGAAATATTTCACCAATTTCACCCAAGATTTCACCAACAATTCTTTCTCAAATATAATCACTTAGGTTTAAACGGATAGTTTGTTCTTCATATTTTATTTTAATATTATGTATGTTCTGTAACTTTAATAACGTTCTGTAACTGTAATTTTACACAGATAAACCCTGCAATGTTTGAGTGTAAAGTAAATTTCATGTCCATTTTGCATAATATTATGTTGTTAAACAAACAAAAAACAAACAAAAACAAAACCATGCCGACAACCATGAAAACGTTACCTTAGCGTACACTAAAAACATCTTTTGTTTTTCTTCTCCGATTTGATCTATACCTTCTTATTACCTTCTGAAACTCTACCATCCTTCGGTAAACAATTTATCCATCTCCTGGATAATTCTTGGCCTGTCACTCGTCTGTCACTAAATTGATACTGTCAGTTGTCAATTAGCTGATATTTTAAAACATGTAATAAACTAGCGGTCCGTCTCGCGTTGTTTAAGATTTTCCCGTGGGAATAACACTTTTTCCCGTAAAAATACCATGATTAATAATACCAATCAGTCTAAAACAAATGCTTAATATACCTTGTAATATACAAAATAAGTAAATATCACGATGGGCCTTTCCGGTAATCTATATTCATTGCAGATTGCCGCCCTAGGGCTCCGCTCGTTTGTCAAGATCAAGCCCTTTGTTGCTCGGCTGCCCTACTCCGACGTTTTGCTGACTGTTTGTACCAAAATAAATACAACAAGGTCTATTTACACGGCATTCCCAAATTACTGGCTTTATTAGAATGTAACAAACAAAGCCTCCATTACTGTTCAAATAAAGAAATCACGTTTTGCTGTGCATGAAGGATGTTGTGCGAGTTCCGCGATGAAGTTTATTTTAAAGATGTTTTCAAACTGCTGCGAACCTAGCCTAATTAATAGTCGACTGATTTGCACTACTAAGGTCCGTAAAAATAATGGGGCAAATTAAAAGTACATAGTATGAAATATAATATGATTTAGAAGATTCTATACTTACAGAGTTTTGTTATAAGGTTAATTCCTTACCGACGTCATATATGTACACTACATTTCTAATATCAAGTTACAGAAATACGCCCTTACTTCTTGTTTTATTTTGCAAAATATTTAGGTGTGTTATCGTGGCGGGAGATATTTAATATGAGGAGGGATTTATCGTGTGTGAGAAAACGTGTCAAGTGGGATTGAGTAGCGCGAAAATATCACATAAAAATATGACGTGCACCCTTTTGAAGGGTGTGGATTGTGGAAGGAAACACGACATTTTGTATGATAAATAACATAAAAACTTACATTCGACTGTTATATTTATGTTACCGAGAAAATAAATGTGGAAAATAAATTAACGGTTTTTATTTTGTTACAGGTCAATATGATGAAATAACGAGTTATTGGTGTTCAACACAATAAAATAAAAGGTAAAACCGTTGTTCCAACTAATCCTCTGTTTTAAAATAAAAAAATATTTATTGTTGTTGTTTTCATTGATACGTTTTAAATTACAAATGTGCTTATTAATTTTCAATTCGCTTAAGTTCTATGTATAAATTAGAATATATTTACAAGATTAATCTGACTCCATAATTAAGGTTTTAATCGTCCATAAATTCAAGTAGCTCTTTGTAAAACCACTTAATTATTAAATATGTCAAATAAAACTTAAAGCCGCGTTCAGACTAGGCGAAAAGAAAATCCTATCCTACTTTTTATTGTGTTGCTCAATAACGCAAAGGGCTGAACGGTTATGGATGAAATTTAGCCCACAAATAGTTTATAATCTGGATAAACACATACAATTGAAAAGTCATAGAAAAATATACCACAACGCGCTCATAACCGCGAACGGACAGCTAGTAAGCAAAGGTTCTTGCTTGAGCCTTGCATACGCAGAGAAGTTTTGATGAGGAAAATGAGCCCATCATCATCAGCATAAGGTTGACGACCGACCACACAAATCCTGTTGTCCAAGCCCCTGTTGATGAAAGGCAACACCCATAAAGGTGGCCATTCGAACCGAGCGTCAGTCCCTGCGTTCCGAATTACTGTCAGCAGCCAAAACTCATACGTTTTTACGCTTTATCAGCATCGAGTTGCGTGTTAGATTGTGTGACGCTCTGATTATGTCCAAACTCAATCATTGCATAGTAGTATACGGGCCTTGTCTCCTGGAGCGAACGCAGCGTGTCGTTCAGAGAGTCCAAAATGCCTGTGCGCGTTACTGTTTTCTTGTTCCCTCTCGTTCGCATATTACACCATTTCTAAATCGAGCCAAAATACTGAAAATGAAAGAACGGCAGAAATTGTACCTTGCGAGTCTATTATTCGGTGTCATACAATCACAAAAGCCAAAGTACTTATTCAAGAGGCTTACCTGGAGATGTACAATAAACCGCAACCCAGTAAGAGCTTGCACAGTACCGTTAACAGCTTGTAGGTACAGAACTGCTGCATTCCGGGGTAGTTTTTCTTTTAATGCTACTCATTGCTGGAATGACATTCCTCCTCCCATGCGTGACCTAAAGAATATACATACTTTTAAAATACACTACAAATCTTTTCTCTTAGAAAACCAAAAGAAATCTTAAATCTACCTTACATAATTTAACTTTTTATAATTTTGTTCAATAATTGCTTCCTGTTTATATAATTTAATTAATAATGAGTAATTATTTCTACATCAAATATCTATATCTACTAGTATTTTATTTATATAACGATGCAAACCTTTACATGGTATTTTATACTTACACTTTTGTTTCTGTGCTTTTGTGGGGATCTCTTCATCACTATAACTATGATGTCATTTCTTAAACAGTGTTTTTTGCCAGATAAAACTTTCCACTTGATACCACTCCTCTCATAAATTGTAAATTGTAATTTTAAGTTTGTTACCGGACACGAAATGATCACCTTGCAATCCAATCAGCCTTTGCTGTATTTAGTTCTTCAGTGTTGCCAATCGAAAATTTATATACTGTTGCAAGTTTATATATTGTTATGTTTGTTGGTATGAATGGCGTGTCATCTGCAGAGGCGCTAGCTGAAAAACAGCGTTGCATTGTGGCCCCCATTTAATCGGTGCTTCAATGCAACTCATGCTGAGCTGGAGCCCCTTTGCAGTGCGCAAAACATTACTGTTATTCTGTACATAACTTTTTTATTTTTTGCTGGAAAGGTTCACATCAGTTGCTGTACTGTTAAATCATTGCCGCGACTGGTGTGAACACTCCCTACCGGGACACGATCGGGCTGCCATTGTACTTACTCCGGGCCATTATAATTTATTGTAGTGGCGCGGCGAGGCGCATGGCTGGCGGTCCGATCTGTCCCTTTTTTGTTGTTATTGTTTTGTTTTTTTATGTACCCACTTCGCTTCCTTCATCTGTTACTTCTGTATTGTTTTTGTGTACTGCGAATAAATTTCTTCTTTCTTTCTTTCTTTCTTTCTTTCTTTTTGCTTTTGTGATCGCTGACGGCGAAAGTTTGATTCGGAATGCGCCCAGTGTCGTCAGCCACTGACGACGCGGCGACAGTGACGCTGCGCTCGAATAGCGTTTCATAATTTTGCATAGGCAAGGTACTGCCGCTCTGTCGCGGCGTCACTGACGTTCGGTTCAGATGTCGTCGTCTACTGGTTAATGAAACATCTAATTAATCGTTATTTGTGGTCACCTTTACTTGCCGTCCGGTCTGAACACACCTTTACCTAGTCGTAAAATCAGTTATATATACTGGAACTGGCCGAACCTTTGCTGGAATTAAGGTTCTGATAATGAACGGTAAATTCTGCTGAATCATACTGGGCTTGATTTCGTTCATTCATTTATTTGAAGTTTCATTAAGACCTCATAATTTGTTTGTGTGTGGTGTGACCCATTTAATTAGTTTGGTATGAAAGAGTATTTTCATTATTAATAATTTTGCGGCACATTCCTGAAGCTTTAAAATCTGAATTTTGTGTACGTAACATCACGTCATTATTATGCGTTATTTCTGCAGCGGTAGGAAATACAATATATCAGAAAGATAAATTATCAATCAATCAATCAATCAACAACCTATTGCAGTCCACTGCTCGACGTAGGCCTCCCTTTGGGCACGCCACCCGCTTTCCTCATCCGGCCACCACCAGCGACCTTCCTCAGGTCATCAGTCCACCTAGCAGGGGGGCGTCCCACACTACGTTTCCCGAAACGTGGTCTCCATTTGAGAACCCGTCTGCTCCAACGCTCATCGGTTCTGCGACAGACGTGGCCAGCCCACTGCCACTTCATCTTGCTACACTTCTGGACGATATCAACTACTTTGGTCCTCTGCCGGATATTATAAACCTACACTATTTGAATTTCCTTTTTCTTGAACTACTCACTCATTCATTACTAATAATTAACTACTAATATTAACACTAATACTAACTAATACTAATTAATAATTTTATTTATTAATACTAAAGCCTTTCTCTCATGCTACATTCCTTAGGACTCAAACTCTGGCTTCGGCCTATAATGGCCTGTGCTCTCTTAATGTCTGCTCATCTCGTAAGGGATATTTACTTGACCCTATGTATTTCATCATCTTATCAAAACTGGTTGATACAAAGACACTACACATCACATAGTTACAGGAACCATCTATAGACTTCGCGCTTTTTAGCATAAAAACGAGATAGATAAGTTCAACTTAATCACTTATCTTTCCATCGATATCAAAATGAAATAACTACACGGTCTCACACTTATCCGGTTTTTGGACTCCATAAAAGCATAGTTAATAGCCCATAGTAATGTAATAGTTAAGATGTTCCACCTTACGGGCCAGTGGTCGTAAACCTTCAAGTTATTGGTGTTGAGTTGACCGGTTGGTCAATCAAAGGTTTTTGATGTATGGTATTGAGATAATGTATCACTGGAGGAAGAAGTATCGATGAGTTCAGAATAATTTTAAATATCTTATTCTTCTTCTTCTTCATCGTGTGGGTTGCAAGGTCGAAAAATGACCTCACAAACCACTAACACTAACTGGTCTGTCATCACCGGGATTCGAACCAGAACCTCCGTAATGAGTGTCGAACGCTCGACCACTCGGTCACGGGGCTGCAAATCGCAAAATAGTTGCCAACGTGGTCGACTTGGGCGTAGACTAAGGCATAATCGCCCTGATTCAGGGTAGGCTCGAGCCCCTCGCTGGGGACGTATATGAGCTGTTGATGAAGGATTTAAACTTACACGGCTACGTTTATGGGCGGGTGGGCTTCAGATGGCAGTTAACGTTAAGTAACACCAGCCTATTTTTTGCCTAAAATATATTTCACTCCGTCAGTTTATGCGACTTGACTTATTAAAAATATTTTATCGCGTGGGAAGGTCGACGACCGACCTCACTAGCCTATTTTCAAAGTAACTTTAGACGAAATTACGAAGTATTTAGATTGGTAGAATAGTTAAGTGTATGTGGCATTGTAAAACTTTACATTCATATGAATAAAACAAACTATTTTTTTAGTAAAACACATAAAACCAATAAACTCTAATTAGATTAAAATTCGAGTTTCGCTGGGTTTACGGCGGCTTAATTCCCTAAAATAAAGATAGCGCCAGGGATAGTTCCAAATACGCTATTATATCCGAAACCACTGAAATTTTATTAGATTTTATCAACGGATTTTATATCTGTCCGATAATAAAAGATATCTCATGTTACGTAACTGTTCAAATAAAATGTAATGGACTTTTTTTTTGTAATTTTACCTTCAATTAAAACGGTGAGATTTCTCGCGTGCCCTGATCATATGTTTTTCCGATATTCGACTCAAATAAAAACAAATGGAGGGTATGAATTTTTATTTCAATTACTATGACGCATAGTTTCATAAAAAAATATGCTGTACTTGACTTGGTGAAGTGAATAATGAATGCCTTGACCAATTATGGCAATTTATTTTATTTGTATAAAATAAACATATCCTTTCTATCTTAATATAATTATACTTTTTTACGGTTTTTCGTAGGCCATCAATCGCTTATTATATTTCTCCTTATTATATTTCTCACTAGACGAAGCCTACTGTTTGGCTTAAGGTGCCCCATACCATACGGTAAAAAATAATTTTAACAAAAAAATAGAAACCTCCTTCAAATTGCCTTATATGGTTATCTCCACTAAAAAGTAACAAATAAAATAACATTCCAGATGGAACATGAAAAAAAAAATTGCCAATATCCTCAATTAAATAGATAGGTAGTGTATTAAGTAAATATTTAGAATTTTGTACTTCCTTTTGGAGTCGGTGCCAGCCAAAAAATCCTTGATTAGTCGTAGGCAACTGTTTTAAGTCGTCGTCGTCGTTAAGTCAGTACATATTTATGACTATCAATAAAATGCGTTCCTCCCGGGTAGAGGCTGAAAATCAGTGTTGCCCTCCTAGGCTAGGGGCAATAACAAACTGAGCCTTGGCCCTTCTGCATCGCTGCACTGTGCAGCCTGTACACATGTGTAATGTAATTTTTAAGTGTAGTAATTATTTTATTTTTTCTGTTTTATGTCTTAAGTTGTATGAAGTGTATTACATATGTGTATTTGTGATGCAATAAACTTGTTATCTATCTATCTATCCATTAACGATTCGGTCTACTATAGTCAGCGCGAGCAAAATGGAAAACAAATCACTATAGCAGAAAAAAAAGTCTCGGGGGGACAATAGATTGGTTCAGAATTTATGACGTCATAGATTCACTATCATAGTATTGGGTACAGCAAATGGCCGGCGAAAGGCCCGGAATGGGATTCGAATCGGCGATTCCTGAGTCCGTTAATTGATAGCACCATTAAGGCTAGGGTGGCTATGGATGCATTTCTGTGAGAGAAAAGCCTTTAGTAACAAACACCTGTAAGGTTTAGGATAGTCTCAAAAAAAATTAAAACAAAATATTTTAGTCAATAAAAATATTATGGTTGATCACATAATATTTATCTTCTTATGTTTTCATAAAAAAATTCTGATCAAAATCAAGAACTGATTAGTACGAGGTCGCTTTGGGCCCCAGTTCTTTTCATGTCATACTTGTATTTGGATTGATTGAACGAGCGGATAGTAATGATGATCAACATCAAATATTTTTTTTTTTTGACAGGAGTACCAACAGTTATATTAAATCTAAATAATTAATACAATTGCAACTTTTAATCCCACAGATAGAACTAGGTAAAAAATGAAACTACGTTGAGACTAACAGCCAAGAAGACATTCACGTGACAAGTAAGTACATTAAGCACCAGCTTACCAACACCACAAAACACAAATTGAAACATTAAACAAAAAACCAAAAACAAATTCATGATAATGAATGTTCTTCTTCTGTCGTATCGATGGCTCGTGAAGTAACTTATACTTTATTTACCTACTAGCTTTCCGACCGCGGTTTCACCCGCGTTAAATGAACTTTCCCGTGGGAATGAAGTGTTTTACCGCGGTAAAAAGTAGCCTATGTCCTATTCCAGGGCCTAACCTAAATGTGTGCCAAGTTTCATCCCGATCCGTCCAGTGGTTCAAGCGTGATTCGGCAACAAACATCCAAACTTTCGCATTTATAATATTAGTAGGATTATATTAAGTTTATAAATCATGAACTAATGATACATTACACTTTACTGCGGCACAAGAGCTTCAATTTCACCCCTAGAATCCCAGTGACGTCACAATTTTCTATTTATAACGACGTCATATTTAACGCCTAAGTCTGGTGGGACGGTTAAGCATGATTAAGCGCCTTAATTTCGCGGCACCTTTTGAAATTGCCTCAACGAGCCCTCCATTGTTCCCTTGACTCAATAAGATCACAACAAAGAGATAAGAAAAACGACACGGCTTAATAAAGGCTTCCAATTTACAGCCTTTTCTGACCTTGCTGTTTTGGTATTTGGGAAATTACGTTTGTTTATTGTTTTTAATTCTATGTCAATTTTCACAATTAATAGAATATTATCACATCACACTAATATTACAAATGGGAAAATATATTTGGATATTTGGATGTTAGTTCCACTTTCACGCCTCAACTACTAAACAGATTTGGATGAAATTCGGTATGGAGATAGTTTGTACACTGGATTAACAAATAGGATTTTTTACGGGAAAATGTCATATTCCCACGGGAAAATCCTACATAACGCAAATGTAGCCGCGGGCGCACAACTAGTAATTAATATGTAAGTACTAATATTAGTAACAATATACAATGACTTAGAAAAATTGAGTATTATTTTCCAATTATTGCCCGGAAGAAATTGTTACATAGCAGTAAAGCCTATCTGTACACTATTGTTTGTTGTTTTCAATGTTTAGTATACTTGTTTTTCCGTGTCTGCAATATATTCTACTCTAATTAATAAGCGAATATAGTCTTGATTTCAGGAACTGGGCTTAAGATTATTGTATGAGCAAACATTCCAATTATTTCGGTATAAAAACCAGACCAATATTCGATTTAGTTTTGAAATTGAACATAATCTATAAATCATGTTGGAGTAATCTCCTGTTCACCCTTGTTTTACAAAAAGTGGCAAAAAAATTACATCGCTTTTTTTAAGTATTTTCAAAAAATATAAAACCATTTCAAAAGAGTCAAGCCTAGCCGTATTAAAAAATAAAAAAATATATTATGTAAAATGATAATAATGATAGTAAGTATTGATTTCAATCATAAAAAAAGTTTAATAAATGATCACAAATTCATAGTAAAAGAGACTTTTATTAAATATGTATACCAAGTTCCATCAAGTGCCGACAATCATTTAATAAAGTTTTGATTTAAATCTCAGATGCACTGGACGGCCATTACGTCGTCCATAAAAACTTTGTTATTACATTACGACGAAATCTATTCGACATAACTTCATTTCCCCCGGGAAAAAGTTCGAGACAGTTGTTCGAAGTTCTTTAATTGCTTAATCTTCTTTTATTACGACTTGGGTGTATTTTATCTATGGTTTATTAAGAACTCCCCTTCCCTAGCAAATTCCTTGGTCACCCTACGAAGAAACTCCCCAACTTCTCTTGTAGGGATACATTTATGTTGCTTTGCTCTGCGTTTCTGCGAATATAGGTAAATAGATAAACGTTGTTGAATATTGTAAGCGCTGATTCAGATCTCAGATCTATAAATAAAGGGCTATTTTACTTCCATGTAGTTGCATTTAATTTCCATGCGGTTGGATGGGCGTCGTCAGCATTGGTCTGCAACCCGTCTAGGAGAAGGAAAACTCCAAAATCAAACCCGGAAGTGGCTTCTCCGTTAGGCGTGAGTAAGGTGTAATCTGAAAAGCGGCAGTTGCCTGCAGCCATCCCAGTGGTCCCGCACGTATCGGCAAGCCTTTCCTGCGGGACAAGCTGGGGAGGTCGAGAGGTTGGTGTAGGTCTTGGGCAACCTTGCACCATCTGTTTGCGTCCCAGGCGATGCAGCGTCTGTGGAGAGGACACTTCACCCACGTCGTTCTGCGGCGTGGACAACAACACGGGGAGTGATAGTTACCGGTTATAAATCAGCGCAAATGGGCGTAAGCGCCGGCGCCAGGGGTCACTCTCGACAGTGGGAGGGTCCATCGTAGGCCCACTGACCAGTTACCGCCCACTCCAAGCCGGGCAGCCCCCGGCCAATATGGTACTGGTCCGCCCCGGCATCGTTCGTTCCTCTAGGGTGTTGGGAACGCAGGGCTTGCCCGGAAAGCGATGCTGTGCTATTGTACACCCGCAACTAAACAGCAAAATAAAATTAAACCTAAAGCTGTCACTTCCATGCGCTTTGGTTCTTGGAATGTCCGAACCATGAGGACAGGTCTCCCGGACAGCTCGGAGACTTTAGAGTACGCTGAAAACCTGCGTAAAACAGCTGTTATCGACCTAGAGCTGGCACGCCTTAATATATCTATAGTTGCACTTCAAGAAACCAGGCTTCCTGAAGAGGGCTCATTGCGCGAACAGAACTATACCTTCTTTTGGAAAGGCAAAAATCTTAATGAGAATCGTGAGTATGGTGTGGGCTTTGCAGTTCACAATGCACTCATTAGTGCCATCGAAACACCACGAGGTATTACAGAGCGTATAATGTCCTTGAGACTAAACACCAAATGTGGCTTTGTCACCCTAATATCCGCCTACGCTCCGACACTTTCCTCGTCAGCAGAATCAAAAGACGACTTCTACGATAAACTCTGCAGTGTTGTATGCCAAGTACCGAAAGGGGATCGACTCTATGTTCTTGGAGACTTTAACGCTCGTGTAGGGCAGGATAACACCACCTGGCCCGAATGCCTTGGTAACCACGGCATAGGTAAGCTGAACGAAAATGGCCAACGCCTTCTGGAATTCAGCTCCAAATTTCAGCTTTGTGTTACTAATACCTATTTCAAAGGCAAGCTCATGCGTAAAGTCTCCTGAAAACATCCAAGATCAGGTCACTGGCATCAACTTAATCTTGCCTTGACAAAAAGGAAGAACTTAAAAGAAGTTACACATTCGAGATCTTTTCATAGTGCACAGTGTGACACCGACCACTCCTTGATAGCTTGTAAAGTCAATTTGCTGCCTAAAAGAATCCACTCTTCTAAAACTCCTGGGAGGAAGAAATTAGATCTTCCTAAAACTAGGAATCCTGACATTGTGGACTCGTTTCGCTTACTAGTGCAAAAACAAATGGCTACTTGGGAAGTGGACGCACCCGTTGAAGAGGAATGGGAATCCAATCTATTAAAAACCTACTCACCAATGGGTAAGTAGGTTTTTAATAGATTGATAGCTGGTGAGGTTTTCGGTTACAATCAGGTTAAATCACCGGACTGGGTAACTGATAATATGGACCAGCTTCAACCTTTACTTGACTCTAAGCGCGAGGCTTCTTTAAATTACCGCATTAATCCCTGCGATATCACACGGAATAAACTAAGTTCGGCTAAGTCATCCTTGCAGCGCGTTTGCCGCCAACTCGCTAATGCTTACTGGATGGAGTTGTGCCGAAGCATCCAAGATTGTGCGGCTACAGGAAACTTTCGCAGTGTGTATGCGGGGATTAAAACGGCACTCGGCCCTTCACAAAAGAAGACAGCTCCATTGAAAGAAGTCGATGGCACGGTTATTTTAGATAGTAACCGTCAACTAAGTCGGTGGGCAGAGCACTATTCCGAGCTTTATTCTCGACCAGCTGAGATCAGTTCCGTAGCCGTGGATTTAATTCCGAACCTACCCATCATGACTGAGCTGGACGATCTACCCACCGTGAGGGATCTTCACGAGGCCGTGAAGCAGTTAAAATGCGGCAAGAGTCCTGGGATAGACGGAGTGCTTACCGAAATCCTCAAAGTCAAGTGCATTCTACCACTCCTGCATAATTTCCTGGGAAAATGCTGGGAGAGTGGCCGATTTCCTCAGGATATGCGCGATGCTAACATTTCCACTTTGTACAAAGGAAAAGGTGACCATGGCGATTGTAACTCTTACCGCGGAATTTCCTTACTAAGCATCGTCGGCAAATTGTTTGCAAGAGTCATACTGACAAAACTGCAACGCCTCGCCGAGCGCGTGTATCCTGAGGCACAGTGTGGCTTTCGCTCCCAGCGTTCGACCACGGATATGATTTTCACCCTTCGGCAACTTCAGGAAAAGTGCCGGGAACAGAAAACCCCCCTGGTGATTGCGTTTGTTGACCTAAATAAGGCCTTCGACACAGTCAGCAGAGAAGGGCTCTACATTGCACTTGAGAAAATAGGATGTCCCCCAAAGTTGTTGAAGCTGATAAAATCCTTTCATGAGAATATGAAAGGCAGTGTGGTTTTTAAAGGTCAGACGTCTGAAGCATTTGAGATGCGTAGAGGAGTACGCCAGGGTTGCGTATTAGCACCCACTTTGTTCGGCATATTTTTCTCCTTGTTGCTTAAAGTTGCCTTTGGTGACACGCAGCAAGGCGTTCATTTACACACAAGAGCAAACGGCAATCTTTTTAATATTGCTTCTTTAAAGTCCCGTCGTAGCCGCGAGGACTTGCTTGTTGACACCTTGCTCTTTGCCGACGACGCAGCCTTTGTAGCAAAAACTCCTCAGGAGCTCCAAAATCTGCTGGACAAGTTCAGTGACGCCTGTTCCTTGTTCTCCATGTCCATCAATGCAAAGAAGACCGTAATTCTACCGCAGGGTTGTCACCTGTCAGCCAACCATCTTGCTGAACGGTGCTCCTTTAGAGTTAGTTGACAAGTTCTGTTACTTGGGGTCGACCGTGTCGAGCAATCTCTCCCTTGATGGTGAGATCGATATCCGCATCGGCAGGGCGGCCACAACGTTCGGCAGGCTGCGTACGAGAGTATGGAATAACAAACACCTTACAGTAAGGACCATGATGATAGTTTATCAAACTTGCGTCCTGAGTATACTCTTGTACGGAGCTGAAACCTGGACGTCGTATGCCAAGCAGGAACGTCGACTGAATGCCTTTCACATGCGCTGTCTTCGGAGCATTCTCAACATAACTTGGAAGGATAGGGTAACAAATGAGAGAGTGCTGGAAATCGCACAGCTTCCCAGCATCACCGCTCTTCTCAAACAGACACGGCTACGGTGGCTGGGGCATGTGCACCGTATGAACAGTACTCGCTTGCCCAGGCGGTATTGTTGGGCCAAGTAGCTTTCGCAAAGCGCAGAGTAGGACGTCCCATGCTTCGATTTAAAGATTGCGCCAAACGTGATATGATCGCATTTAACATCGATCACCTTCTGTGGGAAGATCTCGCATCCAACCGCGATGAGCGGAGGAAAACAATCACCGAGGGTTGCAAAACCCATGATGATGCCTGGTTTGAAGATCTAGCCCCAAAACGTGCGAAAAGGCACACTCGCGGAGAGGTTCCCCCGGACTCGCAGTTTACATGCCGCAAGTGCGCACGAACGTGCCGCTCAAGGATCGGATTATTCAGCCACGAGCGACGTTGCCTCCAAAACTGACGCTGCTTAAATCATCTGATAAGATGTATGAGGCCTTATGATGATGAGTTGGAAATTTGCTACGCCGTAGCGCTCGTAACTTCTGCTACGCTACGGTGTAGCCATTAAGCTACGATTTAAAAACTGAGTGTTAGTATTAAGATTTTATTAATAAGATCGATTCAGTTGTATAATAATCAATAACTTAACCTAACCTAGCTGATTTGTTTCTCAATATTTATTCAAAAGTTTAGTCAAATTAGTAGTGCTAAACTATTTTATTTCCATATTGCTGCGCATTGGATGTATCGTGTAGGCGTTTTTGTTAAATATTAGGTGAAACGAACACACCTTATATGACCATCTCTATGGTTTTGTGTTGTCTCGCTCTCTTTTGTATGTCTCTCTCTGACTTGTGCTCGCTGGACAATGGTGTCGCGTCTCATTATCATCTGTAATAATCTATTTTAATCGCTATCAATTACAAACCTTTTTCTCGTTATACATTACATTACATAAAGTCACGCCTTTTTCCGGAGGGGTAGGCAGAGACCACTTCCTTCCACTTGCTACGATCCAGACATACTTCTTTCGCTTCATTCACATTCATCAACCTCTTCATGCACGCTCGTCGGTTTAGGGTACTCCTGACCTGGCCTTTTTTAAGTACATCCCCGATCTGGTCGTGAAACGTACGCCTTGGCCTTCCCCTTCCAACATCTCCATTCACACTTGCCTCATAAATTTGTTTGGTTACTCTCTTCTCATCCATTCTTTCCAAGTGACCAAACCATCTTAACATACCTCTCTCTATTCTAGTCACTACATCATCTTTCACTCCACATTGTTCCCTTATCACACTATTCTTAATCCTGTCATTCAATTTTACACCAATCATACTTCTCAAAGCTCTCATTTCCACAGCACATACTTTACTTTCATGTTTCTTCTGCCATACCCAACTTTCGCTCCCAAACATTAGTGTCGGAACCAGCACCCCTCTATGAACCGCCAGACGGGCCTTTTTAGACACTTTCTGACTGTTCATAAAAGCGCACAATGCTCCGTTTACACTATTGCTGGCGTTCACTCTTCTTTCAATATCACTTTCACACCTCCCATCCCTAGTAAACATAGAACCCAAATATACAAACTCATTCACTTGCTCTAAACGTTCACTCCCAATCCTAATATCACACTCAGTCACACGTTCCTCTCTTTCAAACACCATAACTTTCGTTTTACTTATATTTACTTTCATTCCCTTTCTCTCCAAAGCGTCATTCAAAATAGTTACCATCTCCTGTAACTCCTGAGCCGAGGATGCAAGTAATACTTGATCATCAGCATACAGAAGGCATTTGACGAGTAACTCTTTCATTCTCAAACCACAATCAGTCTCTTTCAGATCCGTCAAGCATTTGTCCATGAAGAGGTTAAACAGCCACGGAGACGCCACACATCCCTGTCTAACACCCTTCTGGATATTAAACCAGTCCGTGTACGCCCCATTGATTCTGACACAAGCACTGGAATTCTCATATAGAGATTTCAATGCTCGTATCAGACTACCACCAACACCCTGCCATGACAAAGCTGACCACAATTCATTCCTCATCACTCTATCGTAGGCCTTTTCCAAATCCACGAATGCGCAATAAGCTTTTTGGCATTTAGCCAGACATTATAAAGTGTTTCTCGTTATAAAGTGTTATTATTGCCCTGCGCACAATCCCTTCAATTTGGGTTTAATAGTTTTCAGTCTGGTAAAAATGCACAGCTTTAAAGTATAAGTAAAATGTGAAAGCAATGCCACGAAGGAAGTAGAAACAACAGTTTGCTTGCATACACCTTTTACATTAATCATGCTTTTAATATAGCGCGTATTGCGAAGCTCGAGTGTTTTCTCCGTGAAATATCGCTTAAACAGACGATACGTTATAGCGTGCGGGTGCTCTCGACAATTAATTATGCAACGCCAATATTTGACAGCAGGTGTGAAATGACGCGCCAGCAGCGCCACCTCGTTACCGGGCAAGTATTCTGGCGTCGTTCGCGTTTTTTTTGTTCAAATTTATTTGTCATATTTGAATCGAATCTATATTTTTTAGAATAACAAGAGTTATTCCTAGGATCATAGATACAGTAATAAATCTTCTTTGATTAGATTAGATACCTATACTTAAGTGGAAATATCATTAAGAAACCATAGCAAGCAAGCACTTAGTTTGAATTAGATTCTATCGACCAGAATAAAAAGGAGGTCGCAGTGCAATAAGTAAAAAATATCTAATATTTACAAAACAATGGTGTTCAAGCACTGAGTTGATTTATTTTCTTAAAAGGCTTGAAATTTGGTAGATATCTTCTAAATGACTGTGGATCCTTCACAGGTAGCGTTCACGCAGTCGTCTGTACTAACACATAATAGAAAGTCACGAAGCTGGAGCGTTTCAAAAATGGATCCCGACGTTCGACACAAAATGGAGGATCTGCCGAAACTCGCGCGCCGCCTGTTAATTGCCACCATTAATCTTTTGACTGTAACCGATTCCTGCCGGATTCGCGCGAGCAGTTACGGAAACACACGAAGGTGGAATAGGGCTGCTTATTTTATGTTTAGATAGAATAAAATGTTTAGAAGGAGAGTGTTCATTTTTCGAAATTTTACAAAATGACGGATTTTTAAGGGTTGAAAACGTAAAAAAAAATCAGCCATTAATGTCACAAAACTTTTAGTTACCCTTATTTAGGGGGTTAGGGGGTGGAAAAAAAACGCAAACGCAGATTCGTGAGGTCTCACAGAGCACTAGTATCATTGCAAATTCTAATAATTCTGTCCAAACTTAATTACGGTGATTTAGTCTACGGTCCACGTCTTCTGGTTAGAACCCAACGTCTGGTGCAACGAGTTCAAAATGCGTGCACTCGGTTTTGTTTCAATGTTCCCCCACGTAGCCATATAACACCGTTTCTGAACAAAGCCTCCATGTTAAACATGGAATCACGTAGAAAACTGCATTTAGCATGTCTTGTTTTCGATGTAGTTAAGTTTAAAAATCCAAAATATCTTCACAATAAGCTCAAATATTCAAATGTATACGAAAGGTATGGCAGAACTACACGTGCTCCTTTTGCTGGTTACAAACACAGAACAGTGGCTTTTGAAGGGAGTTTTCGTCACCAGGCGACGAGGTGCTGGAATAATATTCCAGCCCCTTTGCGTCTTGTGGCGACTAAGTTCACCTTTAAAAAACTATTAAAAGCTCACTTATTAAATAAGCAAATAACGGGAATCCCCAAACACTTCACGCTTGGTGGCTGGTGAATCTAATTTCCGCAAGTTTAGTTTTTGTGATGTCTCTCACCTCTCTTTCACTAACAAAGACACAAACTCAAATACACATTTCATAACAAATCACATTTTACTCGAATACACAAACACTCAAGTAACTCGGATCGCAGCGCGATCTACAGATGAAACAGGAGGTAGCTGAAAATCAGTGTTTGCCCTACAAGGTGGCAAAATCTACACTGAGAGCTACAACCTGATTCCTGCAGTACACATCTGCACATTTGTTTTTTCATTATGTACTGTTTATGTTTTTGTTTTAAGATTGAATGTGTGTAGATGTGTATTTTAGAAATAAAAATGATTTATCTATCTATCTATCTATCAAATAATCCTATTAATTTCTTTGTCTTACTCAAAAAATATTTGCATTCTATTTAATCGTTTCTGTCGTGTGTGTCCTATGTTTCTATCAAAATCGACGCCATTATATTCCTTACATCACCTGAATGAACGTAATAATTGTTGCGTGGGTGGCAAGATAAAGTAACTTCGTTCCTTCTTGAAGGTCGAACAAACAACTCAACGTTTGGCGTAGGCGCCATTCATATTGTTTACATGACATGTATTGTTTGTCTTGAAACATTGTCTTCAGGAAAATGTTGTTACTTTGTTAGATGATATCCCTATCACGTGTTGCATTCAACGACTCCATTATCTTTTATTTACTTGTTTTTTTATTATCTGCATAACAACTCTGGAGGGAAGAGTAAATTTGGCATAAAGAGAAAGAAGCCTCTCTTCTTACACACTTTATAAGACAGTGTACTGTGCATTTCTTAGAGTTTCCGCATCGAAATAATCACATCTAATACTTAATAAATACATGTTGTAGAGATGAACTGATTAGATGATCGATTAATTAGAGGATAACATTTTGATGACTATATGAACTTTGGTGACGATTTTTTTTTATTTTATTGTTATCTATTAAAAGTATGCGAAAAGAACAGATGATAAAAGAAGCAGCACGGATTTCTGCCTAAACATGGTACATTAAATAGTGCGCAAGTAGATTTCCAGATTTTCTCACTATATTTTTTCAGACCGTCGACAACCCTAAATATCAGTTGTTAATTGTTCTGAAAATGTAAAAGCTGGGTGTAATTTCAAAGCTGTGTTAAATCCGGATTAGCGCGTTTGTTTAGGACATTATTACTTAGTTGTTCTATAAGCGACGCTTATATCACTATTGTTATTGCTTACTTAGGTTCATACCTATATACATAATATCTTAATAACATATTAAGTTTAAGCTTAATGGAATCGGATTACTTACTTATAAGCTTATTGTTTGAGAAGCTGTTCTTGGTTCCAAAATTATGTATGTTTCTTTCTATCTAAAGATAAGCGTATCGGTCCTCTTCTTCGCTCGCGTGGATTTTCGTTTTTCCAACAGGAATAACGTATTTTTTTACGGTAAAATTCATCAAGATCTATTAAATCGTTGAGTTTTGAAGAAAGAACAGATACGCAAACGATAACTGTATGCGTAGGAATATTATGGATAGCTAAATTAAATATACCTAAGTATAATTACGATTGGTAGAAACTGCAATATAAAAAATGTTCCCAAAGCTATATAAGAAAGATAAATTGCATTTTTTTGTTGAATCAACATCAACTACATCAACGGCCCGTTACAGTTCACTGCTGGACTGAATTTTGTTGAATAACGAAGAAATATTACAAAATTGAAAAATGTATCGCATTGCGACTCTACAAAAACATAACTCGGCAACCAGTTACCTAATGGAAATATTCAATTCGAAATATTTAATTCTGTATGATTCTGTGTTTGCTCCCCGCTTTCCTCATTTCCTTCACAATAAAATTCAATTTGCTAAGCAAACAAACAAGTTATTTTTCTTTTGAGTCTCCTGCAGTAAATAATACGCGAGCTTGCTTGCAAGACTTCCGAAACATTACCTCGGAAACCGAAAATAAACTGCACGGAACACCACAATATTTTTATGTTATTGTCGCTTACCCACACACAACACAAGAAACATGTTACTTGCTGTTTTGGTACAGCTTGTACGTGGTTAGAAAAATATTAAAATCTTTTTTATTCTTTTTGTTTCTTTTGTTACTGGCTGTTTTATTACAAAAGAAAGTTTGACAGCCATTAAAGTTTTTTTATTTTTTTATTCTGAGGTAGACTTGCCTGGTTAGGCTAGTTTCTGCTAGTTTATTAAATTAAATTAAAACCTAAGAAAGAAGCGATTGCTTTACAGTTCTCTAATGGGCTCTCTTAGTCTTTCGTATGAAGTCAATTAGAAGTCGATGTTCGTAGATCAGGATTGTTTCTCACTATTTTACCGGGTCTGTATTTAGTTGTATTTTGTTATGTTTATTTAGTACATCGCCTGGTAAATTTAAAAGACCTTTGTGCAAGCTTTTTTATTCATTAGTATAATCTTGTTCACAGATGGGCACGCCAACCGGCATGTGGGCGCGAGGGTTGCGCTGCAGGTGAGCGGTGGCGACCATGGGTCGGGCGTGGGCGCTTGCGCTGGTCACCGTGGGCCTGCTGGCGACCACGCGCGGCTACCTCGTGCTGGTCCCGGACTCTGCGCCCGCCGGCCACGCCGTACTCGACGCCGCGGTCTACAAGCTCGGCTCGGAGAGGAGTTACACCATCGACGTGCATAGGTGAGTGTTCTTAAGCGAGAGGTGTATAGCGAGCGGGGTAATCGTGCTGTGACAGGCGAGCGGTGGCCAGGCAAGCGAGCAGCGGTGGCAAGCGAGCCGTGGCGACCATGAGATCTAGTGCTTGTCACCGTTGGCGTTGTAATCGAGAAGCGAGCAGGGTCGTCGTTGGTGCAGGTTACAAAATTATAGCTGACACAGCCAAGTATACGCATATCTAGGCGTATCTGTCTTGGGTGTTTCTGTCACTGACCGTACAAAAACTTTTGTTAAATCCATTGGTAACTGTGTCTCTCTTTATCTGTAAAACACATTTTCTCTCTTTTGAGTTAACAATATGAAATCGATCTGAATAAGATAAAAATATTTAAATAAAAGATAAAACCTTATAAAAATAAATATTTTAACAGATAAATAAAATTAAAGAATTTGGGAATAAAATACTCTATGATTAATCTTTCTTTTTTTTTATTACTGTATGTTTCTGTCTGTGTGCAATACGCAATATGCGTTCATTCATTCATTCATTCTTTGTTTATTTCCCAGGACGGCGAACTTCGTACACCACATACTGCGAGTCAACAGGACTACTGGCCTCGTCACTCTCAGGAAACGCCTGCGCTGCGACGGGGTTCTATACCCAAACCTCTTCACCTTCTACGTAGACTCTACCTCTGAACGAATCCGCGATATTGACTACTACAGCCTTCCGATAAGAGTTCTGGTCACAGGGGAAGACTGCAGTCGACGACACGCTGACTTGTACGACATAGACTTTGATAGAGTCTACGATCAAGATGATTCAGCCTTGCAGTACGAAGACGATCACGTTAGAGATAAAAGAGAAATAGAAGCCAGAAGAGCTGTCCAAGAGAGTATAGACTGGAGGTTGTTAGAAGCAGAAGAGTTAGTCTCTAGTCAATACAATGTACTGTCCACGGCGTATCCGTGGACTAACTTCGTGCTGGAAGAAGTTAGAAATAGGAGTAGGAGTAAAAGATCTCATTCTGTAGTACCTTTTGATATGGCTATTGATGTTAAAATTGCGGAGGCTAAGCAATGGATCACAGAAACGTACGCGAGCTTCGCGATACCGACAACGGATCGATGGAACGGAATTTGCTTAAGAAAGTCGCAGTTTGTAAATTCTCTGACAGCGTTCCTCCCGAGAACAGTTCAAAAGATGTGCAAAGTTCAATTTCTGGATGTGAGCGATCCAAGATTTATGATAGAAAACAGTCAAGGCGACTTAGTTGCGCGGAATGACGTCTGCATTCTGGAACCTATGTGGAAGGTCTCGATTCTCTTCACATTCAACTGCGATAAGACCAGCATCATTGATTCGGACCATCGGCTGAAGATCGTGTATCATCACCAGGAGCTGAATGACACTGATATAGCGAGGAGGGTGAAGAGGGAGTTGCGGAATCAGTCTCCTTACTTCGAGCAGGCGTTGTACGTTGCGTCCGTGGCGGAAGAGCAGCCGCCTGGGGTAGTTGTTACTACTGTTAGAGCTCGGTAAGTTATTCTTTTTATTACTTGATGGCTCCGTAGCCTAGTTGGTAGTACGCCTGCCTTCGAAGCACAGGGTCGCGGGTTCGAATCCCGCTCAGGGCAAACATTCGTGTGATGAGCGCACTTGTGTTTGCCTTGTGTCTGGATGTTGTTTATCTATATAAGTATGTATTTATCTATTTAAGTAATGTATATCAGTTGTCTAATACCCATAGTACAAGCTTTGCTTAGTTTGGGATTAGATGGCCGTGTGTGAGATGTCCCCATATATTTATTTATTTATTATTATTATTACTTGTACATGTTGAGCCTTGAATTACTCATTTTAAAAATTAAAGCAACCTCTCGGGTGGTACTCAACCCATAAAACTTAACAACTTTTGCTCTGGAATCACATTTTTTTTTACTTTTTTTTTTTTTTATTTGATTTGGCTGGCTGATGAGATTTTATGAAAAGAAAAAAAATGTGAATTCGGAAAAGTTTGAATTAGTTATTAGATCATATTATGGAATTTAAAGTTCTATATTACTGTGATTTGAGAGATATTCTATCTAATTTATCAATTCATTGATATCATATTGCATTATTGCTGAAGATTGATAATGAATTATATTATCGATCTTAGTATCTGCCTACTGATTGACAAGAAACATAAGTGCTTCCAATTATGTTCAGGCAGATTACATCCAATGCATGATATAGTTCCAATAGAGAATATGCATAAAAAAAATATTAATTTTATTATATTATATTAGTTTTTTTCATACTTCATCTGTAAGTATAGGTACAAAAATAGAATACTGACAGTCAAAACAGAATCGAAATTAATCAAAAAACAAACTTGATACAACATTATTAAACAAATTAATCTGTCCCTCTTACGAAAACAAAATTTTCTATGGCGAATGTAATGTCCCGCGTGACATATTATGACGTCACAACATGTCACGTCGGACCTCTCTGCCTCATCAACTTTGAAGCCTTATAACTTTGTTTCTGAGCAAGATATTTGAAAAATTATTTTTTATGTGTTTATTTGGAACTTGAAATATTTTGATTAATGAATTTAAAAAAATGTGCATATTCTCTATTATAAATTAATACTGTAATTTAATGCGTAGAGAGCAATTGATATCACACATAATGATGATACCTAACGCTTAAATAAAATGAAGCTGGGTTGTCTTGCAAAATTACTAAGCGCAATATTCTTTCACTTGTACTGTGATTCAGATATTATCTGCATTTTCTTACATCAAAATTATCTTCAACCCACGAAGATAAGTGGTCTCCAGATAAATCAATGTCAATTTTATCGTGATTGATTCAACTTTAATGATCCGATTCTAGTTCTAGGGCATAATTCATCACGTGTAGTGATTCCATAGTAATTTGGTCACGATTGAGTGATTTTTTAATCGATTAGCATATCAAGTTAGTTGTTGAAAGAGAAGGGTAATATGAATGATGTGTATGAATAAATGATAGGATATAAAGCAAGACCTTCACTTTTTGGGAAGGTAATAAAATTTATCTTTTTAACATTTTTAAAGGGCGCGGTAGCTTTTTGTGGCATACGCAGCGTTGCACTCAAGAGAGGGACAGTCAAATACCAATAAATTAAATCAAAGAATGAGATAGCTTGAAACGCGTACGTCTTACGCGGTGTAACGTTGCGTGTGCCGCAAAAAGCAACCGCGCCCTTAAAAGGTTGAAAACGTCTTTCAAACCCGCTTTTCCTGCTCAACGATTCATGAATGCTAAGAGCATTAATAAAAATTACCGAGTACCTTCCGTTTCCTAATTCCTCCGCCTCCGCCATAGGGCAGCTGTCATCTAATTGACTTAAACCCGAGACCCATTGAGTTTTTATGAAGTCGTCGGGTTTTTATAGACTCATTGAGTTTATAGTGTCCGGAACCATTTGTCGAGCGGCAGACAATGGCGGCTGTAACGCTAAGCCACCGCAATTTATAGACCGGTTTAGGGTTCCGTTAACAAGGAAGTTTTAGTTGTTATGAGTTGTTATAACGGACTTTCAAAGCTTTCGTAATTTGTGGGGTTTTTGGGCTCCGGCCTAGGCTTTGGATTGTGATCATAATTACTTAAAAACATACGAAACAAGATTTACACGAATTGCTGTTAATCAAGCAAGTCAAAATACCCATAACCTAGATAGATGCTAAGAAGTGTACTTATAAATTCGAAAGATAAATATATTTGACACATTTTTCACAATTTTTTTTTTTTTCATATTTTTAAGTTTTTAAACAAATACGTTGTTGATGTCGAGCTAGTCCCAATTAATTAGTCTATCATAATGCAATCTGATATAACGAAGTTAGCGTTGAGCCCATAGAACTTTCCCAAGTGTCTTTGTCCCCCGATCATAATAATATCAAACAGTAACATGATCTCGAACAATGTACTTCGGGAAAATGATCGTGTCATCTCACTGACGACAATGAACTCGGCTGAGCTTTCTTTTCGCACAACATTCTATACACCGGTTATCAGATTAGAGACTTGTTGCTTGTGATATTTCTTCCTGTTATGTTCATCAAGCTTCTAGAGGAATGGATAGGGGATTCGGTGTTTAAGATAATCTTGAGAAGTTTCCGTGAATAAAACTTTGTTAGGTATGTGTTCATACCTATACGTCTCAGCGTCGTTGGTTATTGCTGGCAGTAAATACTTTTAGAATCGTCGGGTTTATTTGAATTTTGAAGAAACAAATATTTTTGGAACGCTCGAGAGCTGATTCTATTGTAGACCGTCCTCACGATAACTCATGTTTTGAGGAAAGTATTATAAATAAACTACTTCAATTATAAACACGTCTTGATTCTTTAATAATACCGCTCCTCCCCATGTCGTAAAACTTATATGCGGCGTAACAATAGTAAGACTGCTATTTATTTTATGCTAAAATAGGAACAAAGGAAATGGGCTCCCCATTTTATGGTGGTAAAGCTTAGAAAATGATAATTTGACAGCATTCTATCGACACAGTTTCAAAATCTCGCTCTAAAATTTTTCCCTTTTTTAGATCTTCATATTTTTTATCTTCATTTGTTTCTTGCATAGTCATGCTGTACGATGATCATTTCGTTAACCTTATTTGTAAATGTGTTACAAACTACTTACAAGGCAATAATTACATGTCTGCGCATGGTTTACGCTTCTTCCATTCTTGATATGGCTATAAATCCTCCAGTTACTACAGCTAGAGTCACGTAGAGATCAAATGACCCCATTTATTTTAAATTATTTCTACTTTTGCCGTATTTTCCAATTGGAAAACTAGTTTTAAGTGGTCGATGTTGAGGGTCTCATTAGAGAAAATGGCGTTTACTGGACGTATTTCATTACCTCCACGATTCGAGGTCTGGTTTGTACATTTGATCACGTCTCGCTCGTCTTACTCACATAAATGATTTAGGAAAATTGCTATGGCTTTTTATGGTCTCTATAAACATTTCTCGATTACGTGTGAGTTACTTTACTTAAGAGTATTCTGAGATCGTATGAGGTTTTCACTGTTATGTCTAAAGGTTCTTTAAAAACTTTTGGCATGGATAAAATTTAAGGTGAAACTTGAAATTGAATGAAAGAAATATAGAAAACATTTATCGTCTACAGAAATGTATGTCTTCGTACTAATAGACAATATATGAACGTAGTTAGATGCATCGAATCTAGACCCAAAAATATTGCCAAACGTGGTTTTAGTGTGTGCTACTTTGGAGCCAACCAAAGCTATGTTGACGCCTTTGGGTGATTTTATGTATATATATATATATAACTAATCTATTGCAATAAATCTACAGGGATCCAGAAAACAGTCCAGTTACGTACACAATGTCAAGTCTGCTGGACTCCCGATCAGCTGGCATGTTTGCTGTGGACGCTCGGTCAGGCGTCGTCACCACGCAGGCGCGGCTGGATCGGGAACGACTTGACGTGCATTACTTCAGAGTCGTGGCACAGGACGACACTTTCCCGCCTCGGAGTGGAACTACCACCTTACAGGTATTAATGATCCCTGAGCTTTATATGCCGCAAGAGAAGACGCTTGGTCCGGCGTCACTATGCAGGTTGGATCGATCGGTGGCTGGATCGCGAACGACTTCATGATCGTGAAGAAATGTGTTTCTTCAGAGTCGTTACAAAGGATGACACTTTCCCTCCATGGAGTGGGACTACCACCTTACAGGTGATACTTCGTTGATATCCATATCTCGAAGGACTTGACGTTCTTCGACCCAAAACTGGAGATGTGAGGTCGGTTACCGGCTTTTATTATAATTACCCTTACATGGGCAGGAAGAGAGAGAAAAAGATTCAAACACTGCTGTGGACAATCATAGATGTAATAACAACAATAATCTCTGCATCATTTGGCCTATTTACAATAAATTTTATTAATATGCAAAAAAAAAGATTATATAAAATAAATCATACAGATTAATTTCTAAACCAACATGTCTTCACCAGATCAACGTCCTGGACTGCAACGACCATTCCCCGGTGTTCGAGATGCAGCAGTACGAAGCGTCAGTGCGCGAAGGAGCCAGCCCTGGCACCACCATCCTCACCCTCAAAGCCACGGACCAAGACGTTGGGAAGAATGCTGATGTAATACAGTTTAACTGATCTTGCTCTATTGGTTTTCATCTCTGTCTTCTTTCTCCTGGCTATCAGGTTTAGCCTTGTGGGTTTATTTTGTAATACCAATAACTTGAGTTTTCAGGCACTCGGGTCTCGATAGCCGATTTTTATAATTTATACTTGTTGCAACTACAGACCTTAGATGTCTCAGATTAATTAAATATTTTAAGCTTCATTATACCTAGAGCAAGCAGTAGAAAAAAGAAGTCGTATTCAGTGTGATTCAGTCTAAGAAATAACGTAATCCAGGCCTTTAATCTTAAAATATCATCAGACAAACAAAAAAATTAAGTTTACTTAATCACTGTAAATAAAAACAGTCCTGATTTTTATAGTTATTCATACACGCGTACACGTTTAAAACCGCAGAATCCAAAAATGTCGGAAAATGGATAACCGATACCAATTCATAGTTAATCCCGCAGATAGCCTGTTCAATATAAAATTCATGCGACAATTTCACGGTACAATGGCAGACGGAAGCTTGTACAAATTACTTGTTAACTTTTTAGCGATTCAAAACAATATTCGCGGAGGGAAAATACTTGCCGTTTTTATTATTTTTAAAAAGTAATGGCGTCAAGAAGGTTTAATAAGTAAGTAAATAGTTTTATCTAACATGGCCACTTATCCTAACTTTATTTTTATAAAGATAATAGTCGATATTCTTTTGTTTATTGCTCTTGCGTCATACGTAGTTGTAGTTTCTAACAATACAATATAATGCAATGTTCTGAGTAATTAATGTTTTTTACGTAAATGCAGATTAAGAACGTATTTTTTTCCCTAACAGACCTAATCGAACGTAGATAAAAGAAAAAAAGTAACATGCGTCAAATAGAGTGAGTTTTCTCTTTTAGAAGACATTCTTTTGCTCGGTGCATTTCCTCCAACCAAACGTCCCGGTCTGCCCTCGGCTACGCTCGCGTTGTGTAAGATTTTCCCGTGGGAATACGACTTTTTCCCGTAAAAAGTATCCTGTGTGTTAATCCAGGGTACAAAATAACTCTATTCCAAATTTCATCCCAATCCTAATCCTAATTATAATATTAGTAAGGATTGTTTTAAGCGCTAATACAACATGAAAGTAAATCAGCAACCTTCTACCCCATCGATAAAATAATACAAATTACCCCCAGGTGGAATACTCCATAGACTCAGTGGTAGCGGAGAGCTCGAACCCTGACGACGCGAACTCGACAGACGAGCAGACGGACACGCAAGAAGTCTTCAGGGTGGACGGCCGCAGTGGAGCCCTATTGACCAGGGCACCACTAGACAGGGAGAAATACACGCGGTACACTGTCATCGTGAAGGCGACGGATCAAGCCAGCCCTGTATCTGATAGGCTGTCTAGCACGTAAGTTATTTGATTGGTTATTTATCTCGCCATCAAACGTAACAGTTTGGCGAGTAGAATTAAGTTTATAAAAATTGTACATACCTTGCAATAAATAAAAAAAATAAAAAAATTAGGCTAGGCTGTTTAAGCTAGTATGTGTTTGCCTTCCTACTGTAAGTTCAATAAATATAATTTTAACAAAAAATAGAAACCTCTTGCCCAACCTTACCTGCAGGAGTTAGGAAATATGAGATTCGCAGACCAAGGCAGCCGATGTTTAACTGTCAGGCGGGACACATTGCTCGTAGAACTAACGCCCGCTCGAGTGGCGTCCACGTGTACTGGAAAACGCGTCGTTAGCAGAATCCCACAAAATGGTAAAGATCACAGGTTATCGGCATAGCAAACGTGTCTTTTTGCAAACGTGTCTTTTTGTGCCGTGTAGTGACGGCAGAGTAGAATACATTTGTCACCAACCCCTACTCTTCCCGTGGGTGTCGTAAGAGGCGACTTAGGGACTACACATTGAACAGGGAACGGGCAGCAGCGCTCTCTGATACAGTAACCTTTTAATCTGCGATCTCCAACCCGCCTGCCAAGCGTGGAGATTATGGGAAAACCCTCCACTTAAGCGGAGGAGGCTCATAGTCCAGCAGTGGACTGTAACGGGCCGTTGATTTTGATTTGAAACGTGTCTTTGTGGCTTTAAGAGACTCGATAATGTGCACAATATTATCTTGGTACCTTTTCTTGGACCAAAAGCTAACGTCTATTTCAGTACAATACTTTGGTTTATCTAAGACAATATTATAATAATTTGTTATAAAAGTATACTTCTGTTCTAGAGCCACGGTGCACGTGAACATTCTGGACGACAATGACAACTACCCTCAGTTCAGTGAGAAGACCTACACCGTTACTGTTGATGAGGACATCAGCGTGTCCGACAACCCTGTCGTAGCCAGAATCAAGTAAGTTAAGTGATTTGATTAGGATTAGATTAGGCTGGCCGAAATTGCATAATTAGTGATCAGGCCATCATTTTTGTTTTTTGAAGTTTATAGATAAGAAACCATTAGCTAATATTTAACTAAATTATTAATTTAGAAAAAGGAACCGTTTGAACAATACAATTGATCCAAATATACGGATAGTACCGATTTTTATTTGAAAGCACATGTCTTTCTGGTTGAGAATTTTTACTGGTCTTGACCCTCCAAAATCTAGGCAGACATTACGTTATTTGCCTGGGAAAATGTTCCCTTTTGTGCCACCGGTCCGCCTGTAACTACCGTACTTTAGAGCTCCAAGGCCTATTTTGTCCAGAAACTTTTGTAGTTAGGGGCAGTTAGCTCGTTTCGACAACGAAATTGCCTTAAAGCTTACATTGGACAACATTTTGTGCTATATTTTTCTTCTCTAGGGTCTACCCCCCCTAGGACATTACAGTTCTTTTTCCTGGTAAAATAAGCTATTAAATAATACAAAAAAAATCGGTAATTAAGTACCGACTATGGTAGAAAAACAATATTATTGAAAAGATGCACCGTTTACTATATCGCGCACCAACATGACTGTTTCCTATGTAGATATAAAGTAGGACGTTATACAATACAAAATACAGCCTTCACCGATCTTTTTATTTATATCCCTCCAAGCGCTGCTGCAAGTAAAACAAGACAAATTCCAACTCAACTTCTAAATTGCCGTTTGCAAATGCTTATAACTCTTTTAAATTACTACCACAGAAGCTTCGAATAACAGTAAATTTAAATTTTCATAGCCTGTGTTTTCCTATAATAGCTGAGCGAAACCTTCGTTTCCTAAGTCGTAAAACAGACCACCCATTGAGAGGATTACCATTCAACATTTTCTATATAAATAACTGTTTGGAAAAACAATATTTTACCGATAGACAATCACTACTAGGCAATTAACAGTAAAGAGCATGATATTGTAAGCAAACACTGCTCAAAAGTACTTTAGTAATTTAATTATTAACATTAAATAAGAACTCTTTACTATACACCGTGAAATTTACATCGTTTTGTTTCCGCCGTGTAGTGATAGTACCCGTCAAACTGAACAACCTTTCACGAAAAAAAAATTCCTGCGACAAAAAAATGTTTGGCCTCTCCATACAAAGTGAGACTCCCGACCGACCCATTTTGTACGGAGAGACCAAAAATTTTTTTGTCACAGGATTTTTTTTTTGTAAATTTCATGCTGTAGATTAGAAATAAGAATTAAATTGAATATAATATACAAACATAGCGGCCTACCTGAATGTAGATGAGTATACCACCTAAATCAAATGGCCATGAGAAGTCTACAAATTACTTTAATAAAAAAATCTTTTTATTTTATCTATTTTTTTTTTCAGAGCAACGGACGCAGATGTCGGTGCAAACGCAGCGATCCGGTACGCGATCATCGGAGGCAACACGCAGATGCAGTTTGCTATCGACAGCCTGAGTGGTGATGTCTCCCTAGTGAAGCTTTTGGACTATGAATCTGTGAGGAGCTATCGGCTTGTTATTAGAGCCCAAGGTAGGTTTTAAGTCTTTAAGAGTTAATTTAAATATTTTACGTGAGGTAGAAAAAGAAAAGATAATCAAACCCCCAAAAGAAATTCATACTGTTTCCTGACAAACAAATACTTTAATTACTTATTCAATAGTGTGCAATCAACTTTATTATTATATTGTTATCACTTATCTTTATCTCTCTTCTTAGATGGAGGCAGTCCATCTCGCTCCAACACGACTCAGCTGTTGGTTAACGTGAAGGATGTGAACGACAACGCTCCTCGGTTCTACACTTCGCTCTTCCAGGAGACTGTCAGTGAAAATGTTCCCGTGGGATTTAGTATAGTCAGAGTAAGTTAATGCTTAACTTCTGTAATAGCATTGTTTTTGAAGCACTAAAGGCCAATTTGAGAATCATCGTAAGGTCTAGATTCTCTTGGTATTTTTAATGAAAATAAAACTGTTTTTTTGATCGAGAAAATAAAAATATTTAGATCTGACACACATGATATTATCAATTTGTATTGAGACGTCTGGTTGATATCTTTATGTTGAATGGCTTGACCTAAATGAAGAAAGTACTGCAAGTCAAGGACTATCCTGAAGATAAAACTTATTCATTCTTCATTTATATAAAGATACATAGAACATAAAACTCACCTAATAGTCCGTTGGTTGTAATATAACAGGACTCGTATCTAATGAAAGAAAACTACGGGAGGTGTTTTGCATAGACAAGGTTCACCACGATAACAAAGAACGCCTGAAAAGAAACCTAGTAACGCCGCGGGCAGATGCTTGTTAAAAATATAACAAAGTGTTGCTCCTCGCTTACCTTTATTATTCTAGAAAATAGTTTTCTTAAAAGCGCTTTTCTCTTGGCAGCCATTGTGCTTTTCTTAACTTAAACATCACAAACAATGTATGTCAAGCTCAGACTTCACAAACTTTCCTGAACTTCAGTGTACTGGGAGACTTTGTTTGCTTTATTACTTTGTAAACAGCTAGTATGTAATCATGGAATAGAATTTGCTTTGTATCCTCTAGTTTCTAATACAGATTTTATGAAGTTTGTTGATAGTTTTTATTTATGTTAAAATTCTCTCTGTCGGTTTTGTGGTTTACCTACTGTTTTCAATGTCTGCCTCTTTCATACACATTTTAAATAAATAAATAAGAAATAAATGTCTAGGGACATCTTTCTCACGGCCATGTGATCCCATCTAAGCAGAGTTTGTACTATGGGTATCTGACAGCTTCTTAAATAGAGAAATTCGGAGTATATAGATAAACAACACCCAGACACAAGGCAAACACAAGTGCTCATCACACGAATGTTTGCCCTGGGCGGGATTCGAACCTTGTGATTCCCCGTTAAACTGAACAACTTTAAAAAAAAATATCCTGTGACATAAATATTTTTGTGCTCTCCATACAAAATGGGTCGGTCGGGTCGGGAGTCTCACTTTGTATGGAGAGCAAAACTTTTTTTTGTCGCAGGAGTTTTTTTTTCGTGAAAAATTGTTCAGTTTAACGAGTACGATAGTGATAACTACACGGGGCGGGAACAAAACGATGTAAATTTCACGGTGAATTACATCGTTCGAGGCGAGGCGCATTCGAGGCCAGCGCTCAAACTCAACTACTCATAACTATCTATTAGGTAACATAGGATGTGTTAAAAATGTTATCCTAATCTCTATAATTTGATATCTCTAGGTACAAGCATACGACGCTGACGAAGGTGTGAACGCGGAACTAACATACACCATAGCAGACAAGGACTACAGTGGGAATAACGCCTTACCCATCACTGTGGACCCGCGGTCCGGCTGGGTGTACACTTCTGCTCCACTGGATAGAGAAGTGCAGGCCAAATACCAACTACAGGTGAGCAAATATGTTTCAAACAAAGTTGCAAAGTTGTTAGTTGAAGGCTCCTTCGTTTTAATAATATATTATTTGAAAAGGAAGACTTTGAAAGCTTGCAATTTCGTGTGATTACAGAAATGGTTTTTATAATCTGTTTACTTGCTACTATTTTTACCTTAGTAGATAATTATGTAATTATTAAACAAATGTTGAACGTTCCACTGCCAGCGCAAATCTCCTTCATCAAAAGAGTAGTGTGAGGTATTGACCTTTTATAATTGGCGAGTTCGGGTTCGATGGCTGGTTTTAGGAAAGATCTACGTCCAGCAGTGGAATGATACAGACTGATGGATGATACTAATAATGTTTATAAGACTTTCACGCTTTATACACATTTTTATGGCATCAGCCCTCCACAAGAACACGACATTGTTTCTGGTGTATGTTAAAATTATTTTTCTTGTGGTGTGGAAATAAATAAAGTTATTATTATTATTATTTAGTGTATTTATTAGTTGTAGTACCTATAATGTAGAATCGTTCTTAAGACCCGAAAAAGTCATTGAAATGATGATACTAATCTCCTAATCCACTAGGTAACAGCGACAGACGGCGGCACACCGCCTAAATCAGCAACAGCATCAGTCGTAGTGATCGTCCAAGACATCAACGACAATGACCCGGTGTTCGCGCCGGCCCAGTACGACGTCGAACTGGCCGAGGACGAACCGCCCGGCACACCCGTTCTTACCGTCACTGCTACTGACGCCGACGAGGATAACAGGTATGGCACTAGCTGCGTAAAACTACGTAAAATTGGGTTATATATAAGCTACGTAAAACTGGGTTAAATATAAGCTCCGTTAAACTAGGCTATCTATAAAAAAAAATGAGTTCGCGCCGGCCCTGTATGACGTTGAACTGACAGAGGACGAATCACCCGGCACACCCGTACTGACCGTTACTGCTACTGACGCCGATATGAGGATAACAGGTTCCCAAACTTTTTTAAATGAAAAACAGCTTGCATAAAGCTGAATACAGACAACCACGGATGAAGATGAATTTATTACACTTAGCTTAACCACAAACGTACATGAACGGTCACGTCTATTTCACCTATATTCCTTGTGGGGTGGACAGTGGCACTCTGACTCTGATTGAAACCCTTTTATTGGTGTATACGAGCTATTGCTGTGAGGCAAATTCGCGTTATGCCTAAACATAATTTTTTAGCATTGAGACTAATTTAACCAGTTGCAACTTTTAGCTCATGAAAAACGTAACCTATCAAAGGCCTTTTCCTCAGTTGGTTTCGACGACTTGCCTGACAAGAAAAGGCAGCTGGAACACTATGTACTTCTCTCCCAAACCAACATGAAAGAAGCTTTAATGATTCCTTAGTCAGTGGTGAAAATCTTCTCTTAAATCCACTCTTCACTCCGCAGGCTCCACTACGAGATTACAGGCGGCAACACTCGCGGCCGCTTCACCATCACCTCTCAAAACGGGCGTGGGCTAATCACCGTCTCCCAACCCTTGGACTTCAAGCAGGAGAGGAGATACGTCCTCACCGTGACCGCCACTGACCCTGGAGGAAGATCAGACACCGCCATGGTCCACATCAATATTACTGATGCTAATAACTACGCGCCTGTGTTTGAGAACGCACCTTACACTGCTTCTGTAAGTATTTTAAGAAGAGTCTCTGCTAACTTGCAACGTGTCCTTTTGTTAAAATACCTTAGGTAGATTTAGACTCTAAAATCTAACAGGACTGAAAATCTAACAGATTTTGCCGACAAAATTGACCAACGACTACAAGTACTTACTAGATATAAATTAAGCGAGTGCAATACTCCATAATTCTCTCCGAACAGTTTCTTATTTTTGGAGTTACGTTCATTTGACTTTCAGTGATTTGTTTAAAGATGTTTTTGGTAAAGCGAGATTAGAGATTTCGTTCATTTGACTTTCAATGATTTGGGTATTTGAATTTTGAGATCTTACCATAATCTATCATATTCGTGTCCTCAGGTATTCGAAGACGCCCCAGTAGGCACCACAGTCCTAGTAGTATCAGCGACTGACAGCGACGTGGGCGTCAACGCTCAGATCACGTATACGCTCAGCTCTGAAATCTCCAATGAGGCAGTAGCTCATCACGAACAGGAGTTCAGCATCAACCCTCAGACTGGAGCCATCACCACCAATAAGCTGCTGGATCGGGAGACTATGAGCGGTAAGTTTTATTGTTCTAACCGTCTAGTAACACAAACTAACGAGTAGTTTGGAGAAAAAAAAGAAGTGGTTCTACATGAATCAGGAGATCAACTACCAATAAACTGCTTTACCGGGAGGCTATGAGTGATATGAGTTACACTTTTAACCATCCTGTCATCATCATCATCATCATCGTGTGGGTTGTAAGGTCGACAACCGACCTCGCAAACCCTGGTGTCTGTGTTTAAGAGCCGCCAAAGTGACTTGGCTCATGTAACGACTAGATAGAAGCCGGGACGGCTTAACGTGCCTTCCGAAGCACGGAATCATCTTTTTTTTTTCAGACAATCAGGTGATTCAGCCTGCAATGTCATAATCAAACTGGGGAAAGTCTCACAAAGAGATTTTTGCTTGACAGTGTTCCCAACGGAAATCGAACCCGAAACCTCCGTAATGGACGTCGAAATCTCGACCACTCGGCCACGGAGGCTGTTACATCTAGCAACTAGTTAAACCAACTAAACTTAAAACTTAGAGATATTCAATGAAGTATCCAGCTCATGATGATTAGAGTTCAGCTCAGCATAGACCTTCAGATTAGAGCAATCACTGTCTGCTGGACTGGAAGACAATTATTTGTGAGACTGTTAATTTGGGCCGTAAAGGTAATAGCTGACCTCACAAACTCTGATATCAGTGTGCCTTTCTCTCAGGCACGGTTTTGACATGACTATTGTTTCCAGAAAATAATTAGGTTCTGCACTTTTTGGCTTCGCATAAAAATCTAAAACAGCTAAGGAAATATTGAACAAAATAATAAGATGTAGGCAAAAAATGGGTACGTTTAATAGCAACAATGTTAAAATTTTCAGTACATACCCTGTCTATTCAAGTTTTGCTAATCTTGAATTCTCTTACACAGGTTATTTACTAACAGTAACTGCTCGGGACGGCGGCGTGCCATCTCTTTCCGACACGACCGACGTGGAGATATCCGTGGTAGATGTGAACGACAACGAACCTGTCTTCAAACAACAGCTGTACAGCGCCAGCATCATGGAGGACGCTTTAGTCGGTGAGTAACAGAGACGGCGGCGTGTCATCTCTGTCACACACGTGGAGATATCCGTAGTGGACGTGAAGGACAACGAACCTGTCTTCAAACAACAGCTGTACAACGCCAGCATCATGGAGGACGCTTTAGTCGGTGAGTAACAGAGACGGCGGCGTGCCATCTCTGTCACACACGTGGAGATATCCGTAGTAGGTAGATGTGAACGACAACGAACCTGTCTTCAAACAACAGCTGTACAGCGCCAGCATCATGGAGGACGCTTTAGTCGGTGAGTAACAGAGACGGCGGCGTGCTATCTCTTTCCGACACGACCGACGTGGAGATATCCGTAGTAGGTAAATGTGAACGACAACGAAACTGTCTTCAAACAACAGCTGTACAGCGCCAGCATCATGGAGGACGCTTTAGTCGGTGAGTAACAGAGACGGCGGCGTGCCATCTCTTTCCGACACGACCGACGTGGAGATATCCATAGTAGGTAGATGTGAACGACAACGAACCTGTCTTCAAACAACAGCTGTACAGCGCCAGCATCATGGAGGACGCTTTAGTCGGTGAGTAACAGAGACGGTGGCGTGCCATCTCTTTCCGACACGACCGACGTGGAGATATCCGTAGTAGGTAGATGTGAACGACAACGAACCTGTCTTCAAACAACAGCTGTACAGCGCCAGCATCATGGAGGACGCTTTAGTCGGTGAGTAACAGAGACGGTGGCGTGCCATCTCTTTCCGACACGACCGACGTGGAGATATCCGTAGTAGGTAGATGTGAACGACAACGAACCTGTCTTCAAACAACAGCTGTACAGCGCCAGCATCATGGAGGACGCTTTAGTGTCGGTGAGTAACATAGACGGCGGCTTGCCATCTCTGTCGCACACGTGGAGATGACCGGTGATTGCATTATATTCTGTGTAAGTGTGTGTTATCTTTGTATTATGTGCCATATTCCTTTTCTTTAGGAAGCAACAGAGTGGTAAGACCTTATTTGCATACAGAAATTGAGATGATGTCTTTATCCACAGGCACATCGGTAATCCAAGTATCAGCCACAGACGCGGACGTAGGCCTGAACGGGCGGGTGCACTACGAATTGGACTCTAAGGACAGGGAGGAGGGTTCGTTCGTGCTCGACCCGGCGTCGGGCGTCATCCGGACCAACAAGGCTTTGGACCGGGAGTCGATGGCGACGTACGACCTGAAGGCGCTCGCTATTGATGGAGGCACGCCGCCGCAGAGCTCCTCTGTGAGTACTAATTATTTATGCATTGTATCTGAAATCAACGCAAGTAAAACTGGAACTAAAAGGCGCTACAACAATCAATGATTTCAACTATCCTATTGCGTCAATGTAGGTCTTATACACGTAGATGTCGTTCTTTAATATTTTATATGCGGCGCGCGCGATATTGTAACATTACTTTGTCTGCGCCGCTAGTCGCCTGCGCCGCCGCTGCGTCAATACGTCTTGACAGCCGCATACAAGGGGTCTAACAAAAACCAGAACTGTTTTATATTAAATTTCGGCATCTAAAAATTTAGAAACAACTCCTTTTTTGCTACGACAATTAAATTTAGTTAAAAAATCCTGTGTTTTCATGGTATCTTCCTTCTCGCAGGTAATAGTCCATATAAAGATAGAAGACATTAATGACTCTCCCCCCGTGTTCGAAAGTGACTGCCTGATGTTCTACGTCCCTGAAAACAGCCCCATTGGGACTACTGTCGGGGAGATATACGCGAGAGACCCCGACGAGGGGCCCAATGCGGTTGTGCACTACTCTATCAAAGGTCAGTTTTTCCAATAAGTACTAAAACTAACAATATATTGTGTTGATGCGGCTTTGGTTGGATGCTTTCAAAAAGAGGAACAGAAAATTCTAGCA
Source organism: Carpatolechia fugitivella (assembly GCA_951230895.1). Lineage (NCBI taxonomy): Eukaryota > Metazoa > Arthropoda > Insecta > Lepidoptera > Gelechiidae > Carpatolechia > Carpatolechia fugitivella. Next base: position 13,680,726 of record OX579651.1, read on the forward strand.
ATCTTCTTCTTCTTCTTCGTGTCAATCATGTGTCAACGATAGAAAATCAGTCAATCAAATTTTTTCGCCCCTTGTATCAATCGCATTATATCTCTAGGAATTTTTAGGAAGTGCCATCTGTTGTTCAGATGTGGAATTACGTTGGGTACGAACTCTCTCACCGCACATCCATCCCAACCCAAACCGCGTAATGGTTCGAGCACGGGAACTGTATTATCCCTCATTATGATGCAACTATGTACTAAATATACCTGAAAAGGCAGCTGCATAGCCATTTCCTTCTGCAAAATAATTATGAGTTGGAGGAATTATTATCTAGACTAGAGTTTCAGACAGGGAATGAGACAGCAATTTCAGTAGGAAAAAGAAATCAGTAATTTGGAGAAAAATAATTATTTTCAGTATTTGTTCTTAGGTACTTAATTTGCCCTTCCAAATAAAAAAAAGGTTTAATCATATCACAATAAAATATTCTTTATTGTCACTAGATTAATCTAAAATTGTGTACTAACTTGGCAGGTGGAGACGATTCTAACAGCTTTTCCCTAGAAACCCGTCAAGGGTCCGACAAAGCTGAACTAGTAACCATGGTGGACCTGGACTATGAAAGTCCTCGGAAGAAATACGAGCTGATCATCAGAGCGGCCAGCCCGCCGCTGTGGAATGACGTCAGAGTGGAGATACTCGTCACCGACGTCAACGATAACGCGCCCATGATGAAGGACTTCCAGATCATCTTCAATAACTACAAAGACTGCTTCCCGGTTGGACCTTTTGGCGGGGTGCCGGCATATGATGCTGATGTTACTGATAAAGTAAATATACCTATAGTTTGGATTTTTTTTAAATGCTGATTAAAAATAATAATCATCAGCTCATGCCTCATATACGTCCCCACCGAGGGGCTCGAACCTATCCTGAATAAGGGTGATTAGGCCTTACTCGATCACGCTGCTGGCCCAGTGCGGGTTGATCGACTTCACACACAACCTTTGAATTTCTTCGCAGGAGTGCATAACATGTTTTCCTTCACCGTAAGAGCGACGAATAAACGTACATATGAATTCGAAATTTGAAAACACATTGGTACGTGGTGGGGATTGAACCCGCGTCTCCCGGATGGGAGGACCGACGCTCTTAAAAATAATAAAACTTAAAAAAAAAATCCCGACCGTCTTATTTAAGCTTCTCAGATAACTTCTTTATATTATTTCTGTGCTACTAATTTATTCTTCTTTACAGTTACAATACCGTATACAATCTGGCAACAACGCGAATCTAGTGTTATTGAACGAAACTACTGGTTCGATGACTCTCTCACCGCAACTGAATACAAACGTGCCTAAACTGGCTACTATGGAAATATCTGTATCAGGTACGAACTTGTTCATTTTTGCCAGTAAAACGTTTGGTTTTTAAGTATTTATATAGTTATTTATAACGCAACTTTTTCGAGTGTGGTAAACGACTGTCGCGGCAGTTTACTTATTTTCTTTGCATGCATTTCATTAGGGCATAGTCAAGCGTTAGGCCAACCTGATAAAAATCAAGGCGATAATTTGGCTTTTAAAAAACGGTACAACCTGCTGTAAAATAGAAAGGCACACATAGCTTCCTCTCTTTCTGTTGTACAGCAGATAGTATGTACTTTGAACTTTAACTTGACTTTCGATAGTTCAATAACTTAAAAAGTTCTAAATACGAGTATGACCACCAATGGCCCGTTACAGTTCACTGCTGGACTATGAGCCTCCTCCACTTAAGTGTTTGGTTTGCCATAATCTCCACGCTTGGCAGGCGGGTTGGAGATCGCAGATTAAAAGGTTACTGTATCAGAGAGCGCTGCTGCCTGTTCCTTGTTCAATGTGTAGTCCCTAAACGAGTACGAGTATGACCACTAACATGAAAACCCCGTTCACCAGATGGCGTAAACGAAGTAAAGGCAATGATGCAGCTCTCCGTTCGACTGATCACCGAAGAGATGTTGTTTAACTCGATCACCGTGCGCCTCAACGACATGACGGCTGAGAAGTTTCTGTCTCCATTGCTGAGTTTCTTCATCGATGGATTAGCAGCTATCATACCTTGTCCAAAGGAGAATGTGTATATATTCAGTGTACAGGTAAACAAATATGCTTATTTGATCACTTATTGTTGATTGAATTGAAAATGCTTTGGTGTATTTATGTATAAATATCTTGCACATGCGTAATCAGATCAGAATAATTATAAAGCAGAAAATTAAAAAAATTGTCGATCTTGGATAGGACTCGAACCTGCATCTCCTTGGCTATCCGGGCCAGAAACAGGTGCATTACCAATTATGCCACCAAGCACTGTGAAAGGTCGACGAAATTTGTCACTGTTTTTTACTGCACGGAGTGAATTACAGCTCCATCTGTCAGTGCACAACAGACAGATTAGAATAGCTTCCAAAATAGAATTTGTATATGTCGTTTTAAAGACCTATTTTTCCAGAAGTAGACGCCTTCCGGTTAAAATTATTATGATATACGCTATGACGCCAAATTGTTGTTAAATTGTTATCTTTCTTTCTTTGAAAGACAACAAAAAAAAACTACTTGTTACTGAACTACTTGTTCTTGTTATGATCTTACCAGCTGCGCCAACTTTTCAACATATTATTTTTTTTACAGGATGATACTGACGTGACGGGCAACATTCTAAACGTGTCTTTCTCCGCGCGTAGACCAGATGCGGAGATTGTGTTCGCGGGCGATGCGTTTCCGTACTACACGCCCACGCACTTGCGCGAGCGAGTGTACTTGCATAGAGCTACGCTTGCCAGGCTGGCTACTGTACAGGTATTGTACTTAGAACTGTAAAACCATAAATATGTAACTTTTTTGCATCGTGTGGGTTATACTTGTAAGGTCGACAACCGACCTTACTAAACCTGATGTCAGAGTCATTGAGCCAACGTCAAAGATTTCTTGACATCATTACTCATGTAACGCCTATTTTCGACCAATGTCATAGTAATCTACGAAGTTAAAAAGTTACTCTGGTATTTGGTTTTTGTATACTTTTTATCAATAGTGCGCGTGTTTGTTTAATTACCTTCAAAGTTCTAAATAATATAATTTAAAGTTAATCGAAGCCAACTTCTAAACTCCTCCTTATTACAGGTTCTCCCATTCGACGATAACGTGTGCGTCCATGAACCGTGCCTCAACTACGAGGAATGCCTCACCGTGCTCAAGTTTGGGAACGCGTCTGGCTTCATAAACAGTGATACTGTATTGTTCCGGCCGATCTACCCTGTTACCACGTTCACTTGTCAATGCCCACAAGGATTTACAGGTAAATAATGCGTGTGCTTTATCATATATATCTTAAAAACGAGGAATGCCTCACCATGCTCAAGTTTGGGAATACATCGGGCTTCATAAACAGTGACACTTTCTCTTTTTCTTTCTGTTCTTTTTTTCTCTTTTCAACGTTGCGAGATGACTGAAATCGGAGTATGGTGTGTAGGTAGATTCATCATTTATTTGTTTACACGAAATATTCACCCATATTTTGTTTTACCCGAAAAATATTTTACATGAATATTGTCCTCAGGATCGCGAGAGCACTACATGTGTGACACTGAAGTGGACCTGTGCTACTCGTCGCCCTGCACCAACAACGGCACCTGCCTGCGCCGCGAGGGCGGGTACACCTGCGTCTGCGCAGCGGGCTTCACAGGTCAGTATAACAACATAACAATTTATTTATAGTTCGCGCGCGATTTGATGCGGCTCTGATGTTTGTGACTACAGTGGCCACGAATGCATATAGATCGCGTGCGGACAGTAGGTTAGTAGGATAATGATATCAATAGCAAAAATAACAATAGAGAAATCCATACTCGAGAATTTTACACTCAATTACACCATAGATAAATTATGCATAGTGATGTGTTTAAAAACACTCTCTATAAACTTGCCTCATCTTAACGCATTGTCAATACCAGAAGAACCAATATTGAATTATTTTTTTGTGCCTGGGAATTATGTATAAAGGATTCTTTATCAATAAATTATTGCTATAACTAAAGAATTAATTATTATATTGTTTTAGTACATTTACTGACCAGTTGCTGGGTAGACTCAGTCCCCTCAGTTGGGACGTACTCGTATATAAGCTGATAGCAATAACCTACTTTAGAATGATATTTTTATAACATTCTGTCTTTCTAGGCGTAAACTGCGAAACCATCCTCACAAACGCAACATGCAACATCAACGGCGACGGCTCAATCTGCCGCGGCGGCTCCCAGTGCGTGGCCAGGAAAGAGGGCGGGGTCCTCTGCCAAGGGTGCACCATAGACGCCGAATATACGACCTCCATGTGTGAACTGAGGGCTAGAAGCTTCCCAGTCTCTTCGTTCCTGACGTTCCCTGGCTTGAAAAGGCGACATCGGTTCCATTTGAAACTCAAGTAAGTAGCAATTGTAACAGTTTTATAAGAGGGTGTATTTTCTGCCAAGGGTGCACCATAGACGCAGAATATACGACCTCCATGTGTGAACCGAGGGCAAGTTTCCAGTATCTTCGTTCTGGATTAATCCACTTTATTTCTCCAGATTCGCGACCCAATCCACGTCCGGCTTACTGCTATACAATGGGCGTTACAACGAGCGGCACGATTTCCTCGCACTGGAAATCATCAACTCGGGCGCCGGTCGACACAATGGGCCCGGGTTGAGGTTCACTTTCGGACTAGGAGGGGCCAAGACTGAGGTCACTGTGGAGGGGACTGTGACTGACGGGAACTGGCATACTGTTGACGTGGAGTATTTTAACCGGGTGAGTAGGGTTCTAAAACATAAATATTTGTTGTTTATTTGAGGAGGGGTTTTAAGAAGTCACAACTTTTCATGCCAAATCAGAAGCAGTTCGGTCGCTTAAAAAGCTTCTGACATAGGGCTATAATGCTTGCTTTATCTACCGAGTCATCAGACCATACCTGTCAATATAACGACTCTGTTGGTACCTTTTTAAAATATGGTTATACTTAATGATTTTATTTTTTTGCAGACGGCCACAATGATTTTGGACAACTGCGACAAAGCCCTATCGTTAGCTGGAGCCGCAGACTTTGGTATCAAGTACGCTTGCGCCAACTTTAGCAGAAAAGTGTTACCACCTCGGTGCGATATCCCAACTGAAACTTGCCACAGGTAAAACATAATCTTTTTTTAATTAGGTGAAGAAAAATTTACAAAATTAACGAATACACTATAATATAAGGTACTCGTATACGAATCAATCTTATAATCTTTCTCAGATTCCTAGACTTAACCGGGCCGCTACAAATCGGAGGCTTACCCAATATCCCAAGCAGCTTCCAAGTGAAGAACAAAGATTTCGTCGGCTGCATATCAGACTTCCACGTCGACCACAAATTCGTAGATCTAAATAGTTACGTGGCCGACAATGGCACCGTCGCGGGATGTCCCGAGAAGCGTTCGCAGTGCGGCTCGGCGCCTTGCTACAACGGGGCCGAGTGCCGCGACCTGTGGGACACGTATCTGTGTGAATGCGGCGAGGGGTATACTGGCAAAGATTGCGCTGAATGTAAGTGAATGTGTTAAATAAATAGATTTTCAGTAAATGGATAAAAAAACAAACAATAGAGGTACAATTTGAAATTTTATTCCCTCTCTTGAAGTCCCAAGTTAGACAGTCGCCACTCGTTTTCAGACTCGTTTTAAGTTTTTCTATTTTAGTTTGTTTATTGTAAGGAATTTGAAGCCTATACTTGGATATTTTTATTTAGGTGGGTTTTGTAATCCCCTGCTTAATTAAGACTTGTTCCAGAGTTGGAATACGTTATCTATTACTAGCATACCGCCCGCGACTGTTCCACGTGGTTTCCCTTAAAACAAACAGAGTTTTATATAAACTTCTACCCCTCTTTCTCTCTTAGAGCGAGAAATAAAATCCCCTTTTTCTTAGTGCTTGCCTTGTCTTGTTTAAAGACCCAGTAGCTCCAGTTCTGAGTTGATCTCTCAGTCAATAAGTCAGTTTATATTTTCATATTTTCAAGTAATTTTTTTTTTGTAGCAACAACAGCTCCGTGGCGCTTCAGCGGTGATGGCATGCTATCGTTCAACCCACTGCTCCGGCCGATACAGCTGCCCTGGCTCAACGCGCTGTCCATACGGACGAGGCAACTGGACGCCTTCCTCATGTCCATACAAGTCGGACAGAACAGCACTATATTCATTAGCGTAAGTCACTTGGTTTTACAAGTCAAAACCACCAAATTAAAACCAATATTATAGTTAAAGTTGGAAAAGCGAATTTATGTTGGTTCACGATTCGATACTTGCTAATGTTTTTTATGTGTTTGTATCTCGAATATGACTTTGACTTACCGATAAAATACGCCGTGTGGTGACGGCAGAGTAGAATATATTTGTCACCAACCCCTACTCTTCCCGTGGGTGTCGTAAGAGGTGACTTAGGGACCACACATTGAACAGGGAACGGGCAGCAGCGCTCTCTGATACAGTAACCTTCTGCGATCTCCAACCCGCCTGCCAAGCGTGGAGATTATGGCAAAACCAAACACTTAAGTGGAGGAGGCTCATAGTCCAGCAGTGGACTGTAACGGGCCGTTGATGTACCGATAAAAACATATAATAAGAAAACATACAGTAAGAAAACATACAGTAAGAAGGCGTAATCATGAGTCACTCTAACTTTAGGATATAGTTTTAGGTTAGTGTCAATTATATAGGCTACGCAAAATACTTGATTCTTATCCATTCGCTTTATTCACAGCTAAAATCCGGCCTCCTCCACTACTCATACAACGGCGAATCAATGTTCCTCCCCTCCCCAACTCTTGCGGACGGTACATGGCATCGCGTTGAGATCAAATGGCTTGGCACCGACATCCAAGTTACCATAGACTATGGCCTGCGAACCGCCTTGCTACCTATGCTGGCCAATAAGGTGCAAGGACAGTATATTGGAAAGATCCTGATTGGCGGACCAGACAGTACGGCTGGGTTACTCGCATCAGAAGTGGGATATTTTGAAGGATGTATTCAAGTAAGTGTCACTATTGGAAATGGTAAAGATTCCTTTGTAATATACTAATTTCGACATAATATGATTTGTACTGCCAATATTAAGTTAATTAAAAGAGCATTCTGAGGGTCACCTCCGTCATCAAAAGTAGGATATGTTTGCTTAATTGTGTGTTGTTATTTTAGGATGTGCGTGTAGGAACAGCTCAATCACTTTTGAACAGACCGACTGTCAGAGAAAATGTGAGAGATGGATGCCAATCTCGAGCCGACTGTATGTTGTCTATATGCCCTCCTTTTGTAAGTACCGTACATAACATGAAGTGACATCTTTTAATTTTAACAGCCTCCGTGGCCAAGGTGGGGACACTGTCAAGCAAAAATCTCTTTGTGAGACTTTCCCCAGTTTGGTTAGGACATTGCAGGCTGAATCGCCCGATTGTCCGAAAGAAAAATGATTCAGTGCTTCAGAAGGCACGTCAAGCCGTTGGTCCCGGCTACTATCAGTCAGTGGCCTTTGGCGGCTCTATAACACTGACACCAGGGTTTGTGAGGTCGGTTGTCGACCTTACAACCCACACGATGATGATGATGATGACATCTTTTAATGCAAACCAAAACTAACTAAACGTTACAGATAGAGCGTGAATTTATATTCGAAGGACTATCGGCACTGTTTAGTATTTTTTTTTATGTATTGAATACAGTGGCTTAATTTTGGCTCTATTATTTTTATAGGATGTATATTTTATAATATTTTAACTTTTATAGAGTAAATGCGAGACATCGTGGGATACAACCGAGTGCGTGTGTCAGAGTGGGCGATTGGGCCCGCAATGCGTGGCCGCGTGCGATTTGAAGCCTTGCGGGGACCACGCCACGTGCTCGCCCGAACATAGCGACAGTGGTTACCGGTGCATATGCGATGACGGGTACTTGCTTACAGGTAAGTCTTTTTGTGTATTATCACAAAGTAGGTGGCGCGGCGCGCGGCCCAGACAGACTCCACTCAGAACAAACTGCCCTTTCGGTACATTTCGGGCACGCACACATTGACGTATCGTTTATAGGCGTTGCAGTTCCCAAACGGTGCTCCATAGCGTTTGCCCAAAGAGAGAGTGAGAGAGTGAGTCTTGTAAGATGACGTAATTATTTTTGAAGAAGGCGGGAGTGGTCCTTCTGTAACCCTTTTTATTTTGTAGTATTATCATCATATCATCATCGCATTGGAATTTTTCTAACTTAGAACGGTCTCATCGAGTCGGTCCTCTCTCTCTGCCGCGCTTCTCTTTCTTGCAATGTTCCTAGATCAAGCTCCTTTGCAATTGGTGCCTTAGGTTCTCTAACTTTCTAGGGGTTTGAGCGCCGCCACGCGCCTGGTAACATAAGATTGGTCTAAGACAAACTCACTCACTCGTCAGTCACAATAAAAATATTAACTTTTCAATTCTTATTTCTTTAGTCTTCTTGCACGGGCTTACAAACGTTATCTCCTTTATAAAAACCTGTTTATAACACTTGTACAATAAGCATCGAATTAATTAGCACCAATAAGCACATACCGTTGAGATACTTCGACCTTGAGAGCGCCTTTATTATCTAGTCGTTGGAGCGGTATTGGTTATGCAAGTGTCCAGGTCCAGCCGCATATGCTAACTACCAGCTTGTACCATTACCAATCATCAAGAGCTCGTACGTGTCCCCACCGAGGGGCTCGAGCTGACCCTGGCGAACATATATATTTGAAAACACTTTGGTACTTGGTGGGGATCGAACCTGCGTCTCTCGAACGAGAGACAGCAACCGTAGCCACTACACTACCGACGCTCTTTTACTACAGCCCTTATCAATGCTTGTTATTAAACTTTTGGTTGTTTCCAGCGGACGGATGCGTGGAAGAAGGCATAGAGGAATGCCCGGGCGGCTGGTGGGGCATCAAGGCGTGCGGGCCGTGCGCCTGTGACGTCACACACGGGTACCACCCGCACTGCGAGCGGAACACGGGACACTGCCATTGCAAGGTGGGTCGGATGCGGATGACGCTCTGATGATGCTAAAGGTGGTCTGTAAAATATAATGTATTCTACTTTCTCATCATGAGTACGAGCTTTTTCAATTTAACTTTATCAATTCTGGCTACTTTGAAAGTCCTATGGCAGATGAGTATGATTTATTTTATATGTGGACTGATGACGTCTGTTAGAATTGTTTTTGATTGTTTTGGCATACCTTCCATGGATCCGAAGAAGTCACTCAGTCACCCAGGGCCATAAAATAATTAAAAAAAAAAAGAATCCACGTAGTACACCTGGTGCCGTCTATCGTCTTAATTAGAACAGTTATTTTTATTTTTTAATGAGCTGTCATAAAATCCCTCATTACATAAATACTATATGTTAACAGGAGAACCACTACAAGCTGGCGGGTTCAGACGAATGCTTACCCTGCCAGTGCTACGCGGCGGGCTCCGCGAACAGTTCCTGCGAGGCCTCCACAGGGCAGTGCTACTGCCGCGGCGGCGTCATCGGGCGCGCCTGCGACTCCTGCGCCAACCTGTATGCAGAGGTCGCTCCCAACGCTGGCTGTGAAGGTCAGTTCCTTGTAAACGACCGCGAAAGTATGCTATAAAAACATGCGAAATAAAAAAAGCTGGGGAGAAGAACAGCGGTAAACAAGGAAGGATTGTTCCAACCTCTATGCAGAGGTCGCTCCCAACGGAAAATCATGCGAAGTGACTTTATTTCAGTTGGACGCGGAATACGCCCCGTTTCACGAAGCAACAATTTACTAGTAACAAGTTACAATTTGAAATTCATTGCGTAGCCAATTCGCCAAAACTGGAAGCCCTTTTCATTTAACCTCATTGTGTACGCAATGTACATCAAATTATACTTGTAATTTGTAGCTTCGTGAAACGGTCCCCAGTTCTAGAAAGAATGCGCTAAACCTCTATGCAGAGTTCGCTACTAACGAGCAAGATATTTGAATATTTTTTTTTATTTTTTTTTTATCTGGAACTTGAAATATTATTTCGATTAATGCATTAAAAAAATTTGTACATATTCCCTATTGGAAATGCGCCCCTGTAAGACCCAGGTCGCCGAGGATATGCAGCTTCAAAGCCTTAGTTTTGACTAGTAGTTCTATTTTATGATGTTTTCTTTCTTACAGTGGTGTACGATGGATGTCCGCGATCCTTCTCGCAAGGGGTATGGTGGCCACGAACTAAATTCGGAGTCAAAGCTGTTACTGATTGTCCTACAGGTATTTAATGTTACATATTTATTTATTATACGTATGTAGGAATGAAAGGGGACGGAACGCAAGAAGTATGAGTGTAATGAAACGTTATTGTAAGCGAAAGAGAAAGTATATGTGTGAGAGAGACAGTGGTATGAAAAGGGATTTGAATGGTGGACAGTATCGAAATTGTAGAAGAAAGTTAATTAATAAGACAAGGCTTTTTGTTAAGAAGTTGATTAACATATACCTATATACTCTTACATATAAATTTCTCGAAAAAATCTAAGCGTGAAATTTTAAATGATTGCTTTATAAGGTTTTTGTGTTTCTTGATGGATATTCCTCATTACATCATTTAAATTATTATTGTGTTTTTATTAGGCACTAGCGGTAAAGGAACACGAGCGTGCGACGAAAGCCAAGTAGTTCCATGGCAGGAACCTGACATGTTCAACTGTACCACTGCCACATTCTACCAGCTAAGGAAACAGGTAAATGAAATTAGCAGAAAGAATACAAACCAAAGAAAAGCTGAAACCGAATCAAAGTGGAAATACTTGTCACTGGTTACTACACTTACTACACTCTGTACAATTTATCGTATACCTTTTTTTACTACGCATGGTTTAAATCTTTAACTAAGTGCCATCTAAAGTTCTGCTCAACCCTTTAGATAGGGTGGGGTAATGTGTGTATTTGATGGCTGCAATTTGGTGCTGTAATTACCAATCTAAAAACTTCACCTATAGACTTAACTGTAGCATTGAGTACTTATGTCTGTCTACGCATCTTAGTCCGGTATATCACGACCGATGACTTTGTAAAATTTAACCCCCTTCATCAACAGCTCATTATACGTCCCCACCGAGGGGCTCGAGCCTACTCTGAATTAGGGTGATTAGGCCTTAGTCGACCACGCTGGCCCAGTGCGGGTTGGTCGACTTCACACACAATCTTTAAATTTCTTCGCAGGAGTGTGCAGGTGTTATTACGATGTTTTCCTTCACCGTAAGAGCGTCGGATAAACGTACATAAAACACATTGGTACGTGGTGGGGATCGAACTCGCGTCTCCCGGACGGGAGGCAGCGGCCCTAGCCACTAGACCACCGACGCTCTCTAACCCCCATATCTATTTATTATCTCATGAAGTACAACAGTTTAACTGTAGTAAATTTTCAGCTGCACAAGATCGAAACGGGCGAGTTATCAATGAACACTTTTGTGGGCGTCCGTCTGGCTGAGGATTTATCAGCCGCTTGTGCGAACACCCCCAAGTTGTACGGCTCGGATGTGCTGGTATCGGAAGGAATACTTCTGGAGCTGATGCAGTACGAACTGAAGCAGGCGGGGCTCAATCTCACGCACAGCCAGGATAAGGATTACGTCAAAGTAAGTCAAATAAGTGTACGTAGGTGTTGTCAGACTAGCATTCAGTTGAGCAGGCCGTCATTCATAATGGCCACTGATTTTTTTTAACGACCTCTGTATATAACATTACCAAGAATGACAGAAGTGCTTCCTGCATTGAACAAGCAAATATTTTTAGAAATTTCCTAGGTGACCAAAAGGCAACAGTTTTTATGGGTAAAACTTCCTGTAGATCACCCCAGACCCCGCTGCATGACGACCGTCGATAAAATAATTCGCGCAACATATAAAGTGACCGCCAATAGTATCCAAGTTTATATCGCGCGAAGATAAGAACTACGTTACTATTGGCGGTTACGTTTTATATCGCACGGTTTATTTTACTCTACTCTTTCCGTGGGTGTCGTAAGAGGCGACTTAGGGACTACCATTGAACAGGGAACGGGCAGCAGCGCTCTCTGATACAGTAACCTTTTAATCTGCGATCTCCAACCCGCCTGCCAAGCGTGGAGATTATGGCAAAACCAAACACTTAAGTGGAGGAGGCTCATAGTCCAGCAGTGGACTGTAACGGGCCGTTGATGTTGCCATCCAAAGCTGACAATATTCTTAATTCTTTCCAGAACATAATAAAATCGGCGAACACGATCTTAGACACTCAGTACGAAAAGGAATGGTGTCGGATCCGCGAACTCACGGGATACGGAGTAGAACTACTGCTGCAGAAGTTTGACAAATACATCGCCGTGTTGGCAGAGAGCCAGCACGACACCTACACCAGCCCTTTCGAGATCGTCACCAGCGATTTAGGTACGTACTGTGAGGAGCGGCCTCCTTTGTGGTAACTGGCTGTTGGTTCGATTCCATGTTTTATTTTATTTTTTATTTTACTTTATTTGGGAAATACCAGCCTATACTAATACATAATGGTCATAAAATTCATGAACAGTTTCCACTAATGACTAAATAAATACATGTCACACAACAGCAACCATGCACTACTGACTACTACATCAAAGTAACGTAAACTAAAGTCGAAAAATTACTTTGTTAAATCTTACTTCCAATAAAGACTTCTTTATCTTTAACAGAAGGAATATTGAAGAACTTACTTATAAATAAATAAAATAAGAATTTAGATAACACTCATCAAACTGTCATGAGTTACTGGGTATTTTGCTTGAGTCTATTCAGACAATTATTTACGACACTCTTTTTAAACGAGCTTAAACCTTTCATATCTATGTTTTATTCTAAACGTTTTAAATATTTTGAATAACGAATTGTTACTTTTTTGTTTGTGAGTCTCGATGCTGATATGCTCGAGTCTTATTAGGAAAACTAATTTGAAGAAATAATAAATTCGGTTTACTAAAATATATTCAATCGTTCTTCTTATAGTGTTTTAGTTCAATGCACTTCAGGCTAGTGCCCCCCTCTTTACTATCTACTAAAATGAAATGATGCTCGGCTATTCTAAACAAAGAAGATATTGATAACTTTTGTTTGAAGCGAATATGCTGTTTTTATTACCAAATACGACCACCACGGACAATGTTTTGTTTACAGTTTTTATTTTTAATTGATTAGATTACCGTCTGTTATGAAAATCCAATTTCGAGTAGCAGCTTATTAATGCTCAAAGAGCATGAAACTGAACAACTTGTCTGCAACGACTTTTATTAAACTTTTATAAAAATTTACTTAATAATTTTGCATGAAATTTTTTTTTTATTGATCAGTGTAATGGGTTGCAAATTACCTACCAAAAAGTTGTACCGTACCGTATGTGTAAAATTACCAAGATTCCTTCAACATTCTGTATTAACTTGCAAATATACTAATTCATTTACAGTAATCGGCGTGGACATAGTAACAGCAGAATCAATATACGGCTTCGAACCAACCCAGCTGACGCAACTGAATCGTATGAACACAGATTCATACACAACTGAGCGCGTCGTTCTACCAGACACGTCCTCTTTCATACACTCTCCCATACAACCCGGTTACTATGGCAACGGGAAGAGCAAAAGCAAGAAGCCTTCGAGCCCTACCGTGTCGTTTCCCAAGTACAATAACTACGTGAAGAATAAGAATAAATTTGATAGATTTACCAGAGTTCTGCTGCCGCTGGATCTTCTTGGAATTTCTAATAACAATGTTCAAGGTAAGTTCCTTAACTTGCATATTATAGTAACTGCAATGCAATGCCAACATGGCCACACGACGAGAGCCAGAAACGGTGATTATTACAATGTTGCCAATAAATACCGTGCAGCGCCCCCATTTTTTTTCTATACTCTTTTGTATCGTAATGTATTTTTTATCAAAAATGCATTCAGAACGTGGTAGCGGTATATTTACTTATACAATAATAATTTTCTGTGCAGTTATTGCTTCTGAACTTGCTCGTCTAAATAAGCACAATTAATTAACTTTTAAAGAATTTAATAACGATCTTTTTTGTTTTAAGAGTACACCATGCTGTACACGCTTCAATTCTATTACTAAATCCATAACTTCTCACAGAAAACTTGGAATCAAACTTCGAATCCCGCGCAGTATTCTCGTACCTTCAATACTCTCGCAACACGTCCCAACTACTGCCTCTACGTTACGACGAATCTGTGTCCCACCGGTGGGGTGTGAACATCACCGTGGGCTCGCCCGTGCTACAAGTGGCGCTGTATGTGCCCGAACACGTCTGGACGAAGAAAGCTGAGGATAACTCGCTGGAGGGGAACATGGACGATATTGAGGGTAAGTTTGTAAATCCAGGGAGTAAGTAATAAGGAAGAGGGTTTAATCAAGATGAACAGTGGTGCAATAAGTTTTGCTCAAAATGACGCGAATCCCGCTAAGTAGTCGCGCGTGAGAATGATGGAAAATTTAGAGGTAAACGTGAGTGAGTGAATACGCGATACGATAAGACCAACTACCGCGGGATTCGCATCAGTTTCAACAAAGCTTTGAAGGCACCATGTTGCCTTGATCAATGGCTTGATGAGGATCCAAAAGTTATCTCAAAGGAGAGACGATAACTTCTTGCTACTTCTTTAAGTTAAGTTTTTATTTTTGACTGATTGATACTTATTTTTAAATTCTGTCACCCAGGTATAACATACACAAACAAAGGCCAACACCAGAACTCCCGATCGAACACCATCCCCCAAACCAAAACCTGGTCTAACGATGAAGATCACCACGAACACCACGGGCCAGTCCTCATACAACCAACATACAAAAAACAAGAGAAGCCATACAACAACTTACAAGAAAATGACTCTTCATACACCGCTGAAAAACTTGAAAGCCCTGAAGGGCCGAGAGTATTAGCATTGGTCATGGAGCCAGAGCGAGATAGAAATATAACCAAAGATATGAAAAAGAAGTTGGTGTATAAGAGTATGGGAGGGATAAGGTTGAAGAAGCCGATAAGGTTGCAGATGTGGCTGGATATCGACAGGGAAACGTTCGGATCCAGGACTAACCCACAGTGCGTGCATTGGTCCACTTTGAAAGGGTAAGAAACTTTGAAATATTCATTTCTATTTTGTCTTATTTTGTTTATTTTATTTATTACCCGTTATTTTATTTCCCGTGGGAATAAAACTTTTCCCGGTAAAAAGTATCCTATGTGTTAATTCAGGTTACAAGGTAAACTATCTTTATTCCAACGTCCAAACCCGTCCAGTAGTTTAGGCGTGAAAGCGGAACAAGCATCCAAACATCTAAACATCCAAATACATTTTTACATTTATAATATTAGTGTGATTTAGTTAATTCCGGTGGCTATAGATTGTGTCGAATGTGGATAATTAGAGGAGAGGGCCTATTTTCGGAGACAGGCACACAAAATCTTAGGGGATTGATAGGATAGATCTTTGTATTTTGATTATGTATTCGATAATTTTTATGCATTTTTTTACATAACATGATTTTTATATTATTATAGTCGACTTATTTCGGCTTCTACATCCAGTCTCATATAGAGTAATAATTACCACAACAAAAAATATCCTAAGGGCGTTTGCGCACTCATCCGTATCCGATTCTCATTCGATTCTTATCCGTTTCTAATCCGGTTTGGCCATCCTAGTAATTGTATGGACGCTTACGCACCCATACGTATCCGGTTCGTTTTCGATCCGTAAATTCTCACTCCGGATCGGTTGTTTTACGGATCAAAACCGAGTCGAAGTGGCCGCCATACAAATTGTACATACGTACGCTTGCGCACTACACGATTTTTTACGGATGAAGAGTGAGGTACGGGGAGGGGAAAGCTCGCGCTGCTAGTGATGTGCCAAATTGACTATTTTTTTATAAACAAGTATTTTGGTACTCGTTACAAAAATAATCGAATTCACACTTGAGACAAGAGAGGATTCTATTTACGTGAAACGAACTTACGAGTAACGTGAGCGACTTTATTGCGGGATCTACATTACATAAGTAGATATAATTAAAAAAGATCAACCTAGTATTCGAATTCTATAAGTACCCAAAATCTATACTCGAGTACAGTCAACTGCTCATCAGTCAGTGGTAAAGTGTTAACACTTTGACCTTGAACGCTTCTTGCTTCTATAGCATTATGGTCGAGATCAGCTCAGTCAATCAGCTCGACTCGGCACATCACTACGACAATATCATGCAATATCGTCTTAAATACGAATGAAAACCGGATCGGATACGGATGAGTGCGCAAACGCTAGACGTGAATTTACCGTCCGTTTTTTTTACGGATCAAAAACGGACCGGATAAGAATCGGATACGGATGAGTGCGCAAACGCCCTTATAGTGCGCCTGCCGACGAGCTCAATGTCACGGGTTCGAACCCGTAAGGTTGAATGACATACATCATCATACTAATATTATAAATGTGAAAATATATTTGGATGTTTGTTCCGCCTTCACGCCCTTGTATGCGGCTGTCAAGACGTATTGACGCAGCGGCGCAGGTGACGACGCTAAGCGCCGCAGACAAAGGAATGTTACAATATCGCGCGCGCCGCATATACAATAAATAATAAAATACTCAACGGATATAGATGAAATTTGGAATGGAGATAATTTGTAACCTGGATTAAGACATAGGATACTTTTTATGTGAAAAAGTCTAATTCCCACGGGAAAAGCCGCAGGTGAACCGCTAGTTTACATTATTTTCTTTACCCAGGTTCGGCGAGTGGTCAAGAGTGGGATGCCACACTGAGATAGACTACGACTGGTCGCCGTACTCCGACCAACCGCTGCTCATCAATTGCACTTGCAATCATCTCTCCACCTTCGCTGTTTTGGTTGACGAAGTTGACATAGAGGTGAGGACATTATATCAGTACAATATTAGCCAAGTTTGTATAGTTTGTTAATGTAGTATGTTCTGTTGTTATGTTCTCTTTCAATGTATCTTTCAACATCTTTCACTCAAACAATCACTCACCCCCACATTCACACACACCCCTCCATACCGCATGGAAGGGTGAGAGTCTCGTGGTCTATCTGATCCCAAGCATTTATCTGCATGGTGCTATTCTCTCTCCCTCTCATCATCTCATTTATTACACAAGTACCCCCCCCACATACACATACACTATACACACTCCCCTATACACCCTCACTCACTTCCAAACAAACGCTACATTATTTACACTCAACCTTTACCTACTAACATTTTTTGCTTTCACTTTTCTGAATTTTTATGTACTTTTCACCTGATATCCTACCATTCTAAAACTACTGTACTTGCTACGATTTCTCTGGGTGGTGGCCTGGTAATCTGTCAGACAGGGATTCCCTAGTGCAGATACCAGTCTCTCACAAAGGAGTTAATGTTTTGTCATATTTGTTGTTTTAAGTTCATACCTGTTCTTACCTTTGTGAAAGAAAAATAAATAAATTATTATTATATTATTATTATGTCTATTCCTAAAAAGAGAAAATTCGAATTTGTTTCTTGCATATGTGAATTTCAGTTGCTTGAACTAAATGAATGAAAAGAGTCTTTTTTTTAACGGACTAATCGCTATTTCTACCAGACTGGTAATATAGCGGGCGCGGCCTTGATGAAAAGAGTCAATATTACTAGCCATACAAATAAAAAAATTCATACTACTTAAAAAGATACTCAACTACGTATATATTTTTTTCTTTCCATCAACTCAAGACCAATCAACTAACACAAGATATTCCTTTTATGTGTATTTCTGTTTTGTGTATTTCTTGTGTACAATAAAGTATTTCTATTTAATTCTATCAATCATGTCCAGCAGTGGACTGCAATAGGCTGATTGATTGATTGAATCACTAATAATGATAATGAACAAATCGCTTTTCTTAAGGCTCCTACACACAGTCGCCGCAGTGGACCCAGCGGCTTACAAAGCTATAACTGTATGGCGGCAAGTGTCGGCAAAAGCCGGCGGGCTGAGTCGCCGGCATGTGTTTAGTGGCCTTTACAACAAAAAAACTATTATATACACCAATTTAAAACATTCTCTGCAAACTTGCCACAACTTTTCCATTCCTTCGACAGTTCATCCCAGAACCATCTCTCCTGGAGTCGGTAACATCGTACACAGCATTCAGCGTGTCCCTGCCGCTGCTGTTGGCCACGTGGGCCGCGCTCTGCTTGATGCGCGGCGGCGCGGCGACAGTCTCCAACTCTATACACAAACATCTGATCTTCTGTGTGTTCATGGCCGAGTTGCTGTACTTGATCGCTTTGAAGGCCAGGTCTACTTTGGTGAAGAATGAGGTGAGTGATTTGATAAGTAGGTTCTAATCTTTACAGCTTTATTATGTTTGTTATTACAAAATTATTTAAAAAATGTAATAGAAACCTCTTGAATTGCCGTGCGTGCCGTGTGGTGACGGCAGAGTAGAATACATTTGTCACCAACCCCTACTATTCCCGTGGGTGTCGTAAGAGGTGACTTAGGGACTACACATTGAACAGGGAACGGGCAGCAGCGCTCTCTGATACAGTAACCTTTTAATCTGCGATCTCCAACCCGCCTGCCAAGCGTGGAGATTATGGCAAAACCAAACACTTAAGTGGAGGAGGCTCATAGTCCAGCAGTGGACTGTAACGGGCCGTTGATTTGATTTGAATAGAAACCTCTTGAATTAGTCGTACTGGCATTGCAATTAAATACAGTTCAGAATACTGTGTTTTTTGTTTTGTATCCTGCAACGATATAATTAAGTACCTATTTTTGTACCACATAGGAGTAAGAGCAAATGAATTACAGTTTAGAAACATTCAGAACTTTTACGCAGGCGCAGCTAAGATTTAGTTTTTTAAATCTTACACATATACCTAATTCGTACTAATAAATATACTTAACACGTTCATTTTATAAATCCAAAAGAAAACTCACCTCCTTATACAGTAAGTAGTTATAGACTTCCTTTTCAATAACAAAAACTTGAATATTATCTTCCCCATAGTTCGCGTGCAAGCTAATAGCAATGTCCCTCCACTACTGGTGGGTTTCATCGCTCGCTTGGTGCGCGTGCGACGCCTGGCAACTGCGGAGATTGGTGCGCGAACTGAGGGATGTCAACCATGGGGGTTTAGCTGCTCATCTAGCCGCGGCTTATGCTGCCCCGGCTGTAATACTGGCTTTAGCAGCCGGGCATCATCAGCAGCAGTATGGCAATGCCTTATTGTGAGTACTTTCCGTCTATATTATTAGTATTATTTATTAATAATACTATACTATACTATATTGGATGACATACAATAGTAGAGCTTGTCTACGCTGAAATGACGCGCCCCACTACCGCATTTACACACACAACTTTTTTGTTTTAGGTTTTAGTTTTTCTGTTTGACCATGGTGTAGGCATACAGATCGTAGTTCACGTGACAGTCGACGCTCCCACACAGATAAAGTGTCATTGTTAATATTGCAATCGTCATTTAAAACAACTAAATAAGTGGTGGGGCGCGTCATTTCAAGCTAGACAAGCTCTATCTCAATATGAGTTAAAATTAGTATAAATAGAAGTCTGGTGTATTATAACAGCCTAACTACTTTCCAAATTTAGTTGACAGATTAAGTACACTAGCCACTGTACTTGTGCAAGTATAAACGCGAGACTATTGTTCCAGCTGCTGGGTGAGCTGCCACGAGGGCGTGGTGTGGTGGGTGGTGGGCCCGGCGGCGGTGTACGCGGGCGCGGCGCTGCTGTTCCTCGCGGGGGCCACGCGCGCCGCCTTCACCGCCAGGGACCACGTCACCGGCTTCGGGAACCTCAGGTCAGTCACATCTCCTGAGCAGTGATAAATTGTGAGCGAGAGGCATCTTCGTTTGCAAAAATGTTTTCGTGTATCCGGCGGATGTCCGACTATTATCCTCAATTCTCAACTAATTCTCGTATTTTTTCAAAATGGCGGACATATTTGTGTTGAAAGCATAAACATCATACTCGTATTTCAGTAATTTCGAAAAATTATAAAAATGTTTTAAAACTTTTTTGTTACCCTTATTTACTACGCATAAACTTCAAGAAGTCAGGGGTGTGAGTGAAGAGGTGGAAAGTAGTGTAAAAAAAAACGCAAAAAGACAGACTTGCGAAGTCTACTACAGCTAGATATTCTGTTCTAAAGTGGCAGTGGGCGCTTTGGCAGAAAAGTTCTCAAACGGCGACCACGAACCGAATGACGCAGCGTGTAGGACCCCCACAAGAGGGACTGATGATGATACGGGCAGCGCAGGATCGGTCGTTGTGGTAATCCTTGGGGAAGGCCTCCGTCCAGCAGTGAACGCCTTTCGGCTGAAATTATGATGATGATCCAACTATATTGTACTGTCAGACTTATATGGCGCCGCGCCACACGTTCCATGTTGTCGTCAGAATGCAGGTGGATAAGCCTCCCGTAACTGGACTGACCATTAAAAAGGTAGCTACCGGTCGTTGTTGAAATTCCTAAAGGGATATTTTTGTCCAGCTGTCAACCTCTTGTTGAAATATTGATAGGCATTAAAGGTGATACTGAAGACTGACAAGTGAGAATATAAAACACTTAAATCGATTTGCACAAAGATAAGTACAGTATTACCAAGGTGATATAATCAGAATCGTCAATCATGTCGAGATAAAGTGAAGTAACTCTGATAGTGTGAGCTGATAACGTTTACTAAATATTCCTGTTATTTTACATAATATGATATGCACCGGTGGTATGCTGTAGCCGATTTCTAATATGAGAATAGGAGGAGGTAGGTAGGTAGGTAGCTTATGGAGGTGTATCTGCTCAATTACTTATTCATGATTAAATCACAAACATTCTAGTCATCTGAACTTAAAATTTATTCGGGATCGATCGATTAGAATTAGGTCTTCTTTTTTTACTACCAAAACAAGACTTACGAATCGATTATACGTGATATGATTAAAACCTTGGTATCTTTCCTGCAGAATGCTGCTAGCAGTGAGCATCATCTGTCTCCCTCTCCTGTGCGTGGCTTGGGCCAGTGGTCTGATCTTGGGAAGCGAGGCAGGAGATAGACGCAACGTACTGAGTTCAGTACTAGCCGGGGCCGTGGCCTTACACGCCACTGCCGCCTGTCTCGGCTACATCGCCTTCAATATCCGCGTCAGGGATAACTTGAGACGGTAAGTACTACTTTATGTGCCTTTGTATAATGCTGCATTTACAGGAATGGCTCGCCTCATGTAAATGGTTCATAAAACATCAAAACCCTTTCGCGGGCATTGGGCAATATATTACCACCTTAATTTAAATGTAATGCTGTCCGAATACGAGGGTTTAAAAGATCTTGAAAATCTTACACGCTTTGCCTGAAGCTGACTGGTGAATTATCTAACAAGTTTAGTAAAACTTAATCACTCATCGAAACACCCGTATCAAATTGCAAAAGTCCAGTCACAGTTGGAGTCTTGTCATATTATAGCCACTTGTACAAGTCACTGTTTATGACCCAGCACCCCGCACATAAGAAATGCCCTGAATTTGATAAGTACTACAATTTGATTTTCTCCACAGAACCGTTCTCAGATGCATGGGCAAGAAAGTACCCCTAGCCGACACATCCGTTATAGTTACTAGCAGCACACATAATCTATCCCAAATAAACAGGTAAAATATACTGCTTACTTATAATTAGATCATTCCATAAAATAACTATATGTGCAGTTTTCTATGAAATTGCAACAAAATGTTTATTTGTTATTATTAAATTGTTCTGAAACTTTCTATAGGTCTTCATTAGCCTACCACAGCAGTACAGAGCCTGGTCGCACTGTGAGAAACATCGGGATATCAGCTTCTTCTACTACCTCAAGATCTACTACGAAGACTAGTTCAAGCCCTTACAGGTACTATTATTATCTGCTTATTTCTATGTAGGGCGCTAAATTTCTAAAATGGCGCCCGAGCTGGTACTGTTTAATTTATAATGATACTTCTAGTCATCATCGGTTAGCATAGCTTTCATTTTAACTTGGATCCAAAACAATAAACGTCAATGCGAAACCAATCTAGAGCTACCGGGGTAAGCTGGTGCAGTTTCTCTATTTCACCGGGAAAACAGTGCAGAGGTTAGCCATTAAACACATGAGACGACGATGGGGGTTTTGGGGCTCCGCAGTTACACTGTGGTCAATTCTTTAAAATGCAATGAAGGACACATTAGCTCTGTTCGGATATTCATTTTCCATACCTACTCAATGTTTTCCTATTTGTATAGTATTGCCAATGGCCTTCTTTCTTTCATTATTTATTAATGTTATTAATCTGCCCAGTCGCAGCGACGGCCAACTCCGTCACACGAGCACATCCACCTCCAACTACAACACCAGTGCGAGCGACATGCCGGCTTACTTGCGAGGCTTCGACTCCTCACTGCACACCAGGAAAGACGGTAAGCAAAGGTTGAGTAAGATAGCTTGTTGGCATTTAGGCAACTGATTGATACTGAGTAGGTACTCTTAGAAAAATGGAAGATGAAATGTATATTATCAGGTGTGATTCAATACAAATGGATAAATAAAAAAAGATATAAATTCTTTACTCAAAGTAAAATTCTATAGGATATTTTTTAAGGACTACATTTGTTTATGTTTTGATTCCCTTTTAAAACAGTTTTTAAACTTCACACTTACAGACAGAGTAGATTTGATTTGATTATTGATGGATCTATCTGCATTCACGGATTTGGTTTGAAACAATATCTTAATATCGCTCTAGGCGGCATAAAATAAGAGACAGCTGGAGTAACTACTTTTTCTTCCAAAAGACGAAAGCCGCCGTCGTCGCAAGCAGTCCAGAGAAGCTGAACCGCCAGGAGAAACGGCCGAAGAAGCAACTGAAGCGACTGATAGTGATAGTGACAGTGCCAGGAGCCTAGACCTGGCCTCCAGCCACTCTTCAGACGACGACGAAACCAGCACCAGGAGGTCTAGCCACCCGCCCTCTGCTAACAGTAAGTACTGATGACCAGCGTAAGGAGAGACGCCTGATGAAGCTACTGATAGTGACAGCGCCAGCTTCCTGTTGTTTAACACCCAATCTGCCTTCTTCTATCTTTTGTGTTATATGTATTGTATAAGGTGAAACTTATTGACAACACGGAAACTTGAAATTTTAACAATAGGTGTTTTGAGAAAGTAGCGCGCAAAAACTGAGGGGTAAAACTAAAACGTGTGTGTAAAGCACTTTAAATGAAACGTCCGCGACTTCGTCGGAATAGTAAAGGTAAAATCAATAGTTTTATTTGGTGTAGATGAAGAATTCAGATGTATGAATGAATATTGTTTTGTGTACTCCTTTGTCAGTCCTGTACAATCTACTTTTGTTTTTGTACCCAATAGGAGACCGCGGCCCCAGCAGTGCGAGCGGCGCTGGTTATCTCCCGAACATCACTGAAGGAGCGCCATTGGCTATGTCGCCAAGATGGCCACCTCATGTCAGAGAAGGTAATAACATCTCATCATTTCAGCCTGTTAAAGTCCACTGCTGAACATAGGCCTCTCCAATCGCACTCCAGCGCGACCGGTCCACAGCCACCTGCATCCAACGAGACCCAGCGATCCTCACCAGGTCGTCGGTCCATCTCGTAGGTGGCCGTCCACACTGCGCTTGCCAGTACGTGATCTCCATTCAAGGACTTTCATGCCCCATCGGCCATCCGATCTTCGCGCAACGAATCTCACTACATATCAATGTGTTTATGAATATCATTTCGTCAAATAGGAAAATATTGAGAGTAACTCTACACAAACACACAGTCGTCCAATTCCGAAATGCATGTGGCCTTCTAATGCCTGGGCCCGTTTCACGAAGCAACAATTTACTAGTAACAAGTTACAATTTGATATTCATTGCGTAGCCAATTCGCCGAAACTGAAAGCCTTTATCGTTTCACCTCGTTGTCTACGCAATTTACATCAAAATTGTACTTGTAATTTGTAACTTGTAGCTTCGTGAAACGGCCCCCTGGTCGCCCTAATGCAGGGCGGATGGATATATTGGATAGATAGTTTCAGGTGCACTGCGGTGGTCTTGGTACTATCTAGGTAGTTGTAACATCGTTCTTATAATAAAAATAAATAAATTAGACAGTGCAGTAGAGATCCACCACTACTTACTAAGATGATGTCTTTTTGCCCTTTAAAATATTTCTTTCGTTCAGATTCGAACCGCCAAGATATGGGTCGGTGGTCCCAAGAGACGGGCTCCGACAACGAGGGTCGGCCCGGCCTGGCGTCGCCTTCCCCCAACCCGCTGCCCAACCCAGACCTGACCTCTGACGTGTACCACCTCAGACACAGGATGAAGCCGTCTATACTGGAGAACGTTCACGACACTTACATGGCCAGCGTTGATGCCTCCAGGCTTCCGCATGATAATAGGTTAGAATATTGAACACTTTCTCACATGACTCTTTAACCCACCTGATCTCAGACTGAAAAAAAAAAATATGCTATTTAGAAATTAAAAAACGCTATAACGTGCCAAGTGGTTGCCTATAATGGTATGGTGACGTCATAACTTCATAGAAAACAAGCAAGAACGAATTTCGGTGCTGCCACTATGCCCTCCTCCGTGGTGTAGTTGGTAAGCACGTTGGCTGCGTATAGGCCGAAGGTCGTGGGTTCAAGTCCCACCGGAAGGTTTTTGGTTGTTTTCTATGAATCTAAAAATATTTAATATTTAGAAATTACTTTATACGAATGAACTCAGATTTTTTTGCAGTGTTACTATATACTTTATGTGTGATGTG
Source organism: Carpatolechia fugitivella (assembly GCA_951230895.1). Lineage (NCBI taxonomy): Eukaryota > Metazoa > Arthropoda > Insecta > Lepidoptera > Gelechiidae > Carpatolechia > Carpatolechia fugitivella. The sequence goes on from OX579651.1 coordinate 13,705,650, forward strand.
TTTTTAGGGACCATAATTCAGAGCTTTACTGGAACTTTGAATGACTGGCTTATTTTATTATTGTACTTAACCTCTGTCTCAAAAAATGTAAGAAACTATTTCTGAGTTCAAGACATTATTTCCACAGATACGGCCCAATGGAAGACGAGCTTACCTACGGCGTCCTCCAAACTGAAACCGACAAGCAAATACCTTACGACCCCAACTACCCAATATCCCCCACCATGTACCGACTCCCGAACAACCCTTACGGCTCCAAAACCTACCTCTCTTCACGCACTTCAGACTACGGCTACAGCCCTACCAAATACCTCAGTCCTGATACTAACATCTACGGCTCTAGAGACTTCTCGGTGACGCCTAGAGAACACGACGGGTACCCTCCAAGGGATTTCCGAGACTCTGGCATAGCCACCATGTTGAAGAATGACTATCAGAGGAAGATAGAGAGCCAGTACGGGGATTATACGGACAGGATGTCCGAAGGGTCGGATAAGCACCATCCGCATGATAAATACTTGTTCCCTTATACAGGTAAGGATTTAAGTATACTTGGAACCGTTTTAGAGCACTATTGTGATTTTTTTGTGGCTGCACAAACCATACCTAAATAAAGCCTCATTATTTAAAAGTTTTAAAAAAGCTAGGTTTTGTTTGCAGCGTTCGTTTTCTTTTCTTTTTTGCAACAGGTTTTCATTTATATATATTTAGAATTGAATGCCTTATCCAGCAGTAGGATAATGTTGACTAAATGATGATTCTTACTAAAAGAAATGCTGTACCACGTTAACTAAAAATACGCCTTCTTATTTTTTCAAAATAACTTAACACCGCATCTATTCCCAAACGTAATAACTGCCACGGAATTTAATCCTTCATTTCCGAGCTTTGTTATATTGGTTTGTTTTTGTGTACATAAAAATCTAGAATAGCTTTCCACAGCGCTTCGTATTAAGTTCCGTGTAAGTGTACAGAGTTGTTAAACCCCCCTCGAGCTTATTATTTTCCGTAGCTGGTTGGCAGTAGCTTGTGTGTTTACGTTGCCGTGTTTCCTTAGCGGAGGAGGACCACCTGGCCGCGCGTGACGTCACACGCTCGCCGCGCGCCCGCGACGCCGTCGACTCGCGCACAGGTAGGCTCGATACACACCTACAGTACGACACAAGAGAGTAGACAAAAAATGAGGGCGCTGTACTGAGTTAATTGGCAACACTGATGATTTTTCAGCCTATCATTGCAACTTCCTGTTTTTGGCTACCAATCATTGCCAGTTTATCTGGTGTTGCTTTCAGTAAAAAAAATTGTTCTATTTAGCAGTGGCGAAGGGTGAAATTTTGACAAAGGTAATCCGGAAGAGCGCGACCTGCCTATTCTTTTTGTTTTCAAAACTGTGAGTTCGGAAAGTAGAATTCATCGCTACACAAGTAGTCAGTTGGACAGCAATCTATATGAATTAATGCCATCATAGCATACGGAACTCACAACACTCACTCAACAACTTACCGTATTGAACAGATCATGAAAATTGGAGGCTGTTGGAGCGGAGTTTCGAAAGGTTCGCCACTGCTATTTAGTTTAAAATAACTATTCTTTTGTTCAAGCAGAAATAGCGATTAGGTCCGTCAAAAAACTCTTTTGTGTCGCACTGTACCACCTTATCTGTGATAAAAGGCGGCGCTAGTAGTCATATAAAATAGTGTTAAAAGTCAAAAATGTTTTATTCGAATTAAGATTTTTACAAATAATTTTTCGACGTCAAAGCTAACATGGATGTAGTGTTTCAACCAATCGCGACAGTTCTGAAAGTTGACATTTCCCACTGATACCTGTGACATTTCCGACTGTAGTTCCAATTTTAGCCATTTTATAGGTATAGTAGTTCTGTATGCTTTGTTTGCACTGGCTCTGCCTGACTGCACTGACTTGTTTGATTCGATCCCAGAACCTCCGTAATAGACTGAGATACGAATTCAGAATTCCTTCTATTTTTCATGGTGAGAAGCAAAAGATGTAACAAGTTGCTATGAGACCTTATCCGGGGTTTTGCACATCGCTGAATCTAAAAATATCTATTAGCACTTCGACATATTACTCCTTGTGCCTGAAATCCAAGATGGCTGCCAAAAAAAAATGCATACCATGTGGGGTATCAAATGAAAGTGCGTCTAAATTAACACGAACAGCAAAACAGCGCACATAATTTATACAGGGAGAATTTATAAAAACTCACGAGACATTATATTGTTATATTGCAAGATACTATTTATTTTTAATTTATTTTTGTCTAGGCGATGGTCAGCCTCCTGTTGCTGCGCCTTTAGCGAGTATGGGGGAAACCAGCGAGTAAGTTTCAAAACCTTCTTAGGATTTTTATAATACAATTTTTTTATTCCTATTTCCCGGGAGTAATGCACGAATCTGCATGATTTAGGTACATTTTATATCGAGGTTCTTTTTAACAGGATTCAATTTTAAAATTACCTATTTATGCTGAAATCATTTCAAAGCCCGACAACTAATTTGTTTTGGGTAAAGAAAATATGGGTGTCTGGGTACGACAATCTCTGCCATTAGGGCCTGCTTGTCAAGGCTCCTCTTCACAAATGGCTATGATGGGCGAATAAAGACAATCAAGTTAGTGTAGAGGGCATAAATGTCTGTGATCGGCCATCATGGCGTATGATCGTGTGCAATCGCCACAGTGTCGGTACATCAAAGGACAAATGGCACCATGATTGTGTAAGCGTTCACACAATCGCCGATTGCTCAGTACGTTACGTCAAAATTGGCATGAAGAAATTTTTGTTTACATACATATCTGCTGCAAAAATAATGGTTGGGTGGACGAATGAAGAAACTTTTAAGTTCATTGAACTTTATCAAAAATCACGTCGATATCCATCTTCAATAGACGACGTCAGTACATGACAGCAGACAGTCAGTATGAATGTTCACCATTGTGTGGAGGGTAGCCCGATCATGATGGCGATGATCATTTGATGGGCCATCACGGCCATTTGTGAAGAGGAGCCTTCAGAGAACTGGCTGCACTGACTTGTTTATCTCAAGTTTTCTCTACCACTAGGTGCAAGCAGTTACACTTACATCACTAAGCAGAGACCTATCTCCATCTCAGCCTCATCTCGCATAGACAACTGTTTCTAAAGTTTGGAGGAATCTTTCCGTTTGTTGTCAGGCTTTACATTCCTTGTCCTAAGTAAAGTACATAATCGAAGGATCAAATAAATTGTCAATAGATGGTGGCGGTTGTATGAGAAACACTCATTGTAATCATCTTTTGCTTTGCTAACCGGTGGTGTGCGTCAACTCGACTCATCGTCATCTACTCATCAAATATAGAGAGGAGGTAATACTTACGATTCTTTTGTTCTCTTGTGCATGTTTTTCTTTTTATATAAAGTTATATTATATTCTACTATTTACACAAATTTTGTTTTCGTACCGTATTCGCTAAAAAGCACAGAAGGTGGTAATATAAAAAAAACTTTATTATATAAAACTTCAAAAAAATGTGTGCGACAGAATTTTAAGTTTTTGTAAAAGACGTGGCTTGAAATCCCTAAACTTAACTTTGTTGTTTTCTGGCATGATCTAACTTCTTTCATACAAAAGATTACTAACAGACTATGCTTTTCGAAATAGCGTAAAAATCCATAATCGTGATCCGTAATAGTTTTTTTTTTTAAGTTTAAACTTCATCAAGCAAAAGGTAAGCGTTTAAAAACACTCACTAACGCCACCTAGTTGACCTTGTTCTTGATGGGTTTCTTTTTCTGAAACTCATAGCAGAAAGTTTGTAAATAGGCAATATGCACATTTTTTTTATTCTTTAATCGAAATATTTCAAGTTCCAGATGAACACATAAAAAATATTTTTTCTAAAATAATTTGCAGAAACAAAGTTATAAGGCTTTAAAGTTGATGGTTAGACAGAGAGATCCGACGCCACATGTGACGTCATATGTCACGCGGGCCATACATCCGCCATAGAAAATTTTGTTTTCGTACAGATATATTTGTTTAATAATGTTGTGTAATATTTAGTTTGTTTTTCGATTAATTTCGATTCTGTTTTGACTGTCAGTATTCTATTTTTGTATACTTTCAGATGAACTATAAAAAAACTAATATTTTTTCATGCATATTCCCTATTATTTATACTTATTACTTATGAAAAGTCGGGGTACCTACTAATTTTCATAGGTGAAATAGTTTGAGACCAGCATTCCAAACAAAGCAATAAAACATATTAACCTTCTTACTTTTCCGTTACAGGAAATCTACTACTGAAGACGATGCAGAAACAAGAGTTTAAAAATAGTACAAGATTTCCAATGAATCTCAATTAGCTCATTTAATTACTTATGTAACAATTAATTATTATACTCATTTAATTAATTAAGTTAGCCTTAATTTATGCAAAGACTGTTCATACTCAATATTCACTGCCATAGCGTAGATACTACTTATTTATTTGTATTTTTCATCTATGCTATGCTTTAAATAATAATGGTAGAGAAATAGTTTTAAAATCGTTTTGAGCCTAGATGACGAAATATTTTTGAACGGGTTTTGTGCAAAATACGAATATTTGTTTGATTGGATTGTGATACAGAGTGTGAATGGCGGGCCTTTTCTACTGTATTTTAATACTAAAGTAATCGGCACACTAAAAAAGTTCAGGCGGTAACGAAAGAAATCGGGATCTATTATTTTTCTCCCACGCAATGTATTGTGCACGCACGAGCAGCGCAGCGAGCTACTCGCTGCGATGTGGTCGTTGTTGTGCGTGTGCGCCTGGGTAACTTCGGAGACAGTGCGCAAATTTTACGTACAGAAAGGTTTAAAAATAATAAAAAACACGTGTTTTTTCGTTTTAACATGTTTCGAACACAAATATAAAAAAAACCATCGTATGAAAATATTCACACCAAAACCAATATCATGGTCACTCTACGTAGTTACGTACGACTTTTTTTTTTTTTTTTTTTTTTTTTTCTGGGGGCGCCCTCAGACGGGCTAGGACCGCGGCCCAGAACGTTGCCAGGGCGAGAAGCGCGTCGGAGAAGAATGACCGACGCGCTTCTCGCCCTGGCAACGTTCTGGGCGAGAAGCGCGTTACGTACGACATGACAGCGTTCCTAATTTAAAATAAATACTTAAATAATACCGATATAACAATTTTACTTTCAAGCAAGCTGAAAAAAATTGCAAGCACTTAAAAATTGTTTTCTTGAAAGAAATTCCACTGAAGTATGAATAAACGAAATATTTTATATTTGGATATGGGAGATCAGTTTGTGAAGTAGAGACCTGTCTTTCACACCCTGTATAAGTTAGATTTATGAGATTCAATTTAGGTTTTGTATGTATGTAGCAAGACATCCAAAGTCAGTCATGTAAATAGTTTAAGATTGTAATTTCTATTTAGAGCAAATATGTGGATTATAGTTATTTTTATATTGAACCAAAACTATAATTAAATAGTTACATAATTGTTTAGTTAGATGAAGACGACTCACTTGTTTTTTTTCTACAACTTATCATTCAGAGTTATTTTAAAAAACTAAAACGAATCGAAGACAATTTGAGATTATTAAATATTAGGTTAGAGTATGTAATTAAATGCATTTCTTTCTGTATATAAGAGAAGAGTGTTGTGTGAAATTTGAGCGTTCTAACGAAGAGTCCACCTATTTTGTAAATAACTAGATTTTTACACTAGTAGTTTTAGCTAAGGTGTAGAGATAATAAGAGAAAGCTTTATTTAGGTATTCTCTAGTGTCATATTGCCATAAATTTTGTTTAAACAATTTGTAGTGCGCAGTGTGCTGTAGGTAGCTAAAAATTAATATTATGGAACTATTTATGATAGAAAAATATAGAGCGAATTATTATCAGTCAAAAAATTAAGACAGTTTACAAAGTATTTATTTAAACCAAAATACTGTTTGTAACCGTTGCACGGAGGTACTTTGATAATGAAAATAACATTGAAGAGGGAAGTCAAACTGACGCGAATCCTACACTGCACGGGATGGGCGTGCGTTTGGAAGATTTTGGAGCAGAGAAGAAACGATAGGCTTCGCGTCAGTTTGAGCATAGCTTACCAATCCTCGTACAGAGCGAATTAGAAGCAGGTGAATGATGCCGCGATCAAATATGAAATATCGTTTTAGGTACTCCTAAAACGATATTTCATATTTGATCGCGGCATCATTCACCTGCTTCTAATTCGCTCTGTTAGTAAGTATACTACAGTCATTGTTCCACACACCAGCCTCAGGCTCAGATCACCTATCTTACATTCCATTGACTTGTGCTCAGACTTTATGCTTTATATGTTAGAAAATAAGTTATAAATTACTTGGTATTATTTGTTTTGTATACATTTTTGGCTCATTTCGATGACTTTACATTCCGTTTTGTGATAAACTTACTGTTTTTAACTTTTACACTTGCTGACAATGTTTATTGTAGTGGTACAAAATCATGAGAATTGTTTTATAATGAAATAAATATTTTATTGCTAAAATTAGTTGTGCGTCATGTTTAATTTAATCAAATCCTCCCTCTAAAACCTACATTAATGAACTAATTGGTCAATAGATGGCGCTCGTAATTTTAAATTTCAGTTTCTTCGTGGTGGTATAGTTCAGTTAGGCACCTATAAATAGTTTTAAGGACTTTTTTTCAATATATGTATGCCAGATTATTTTACTTTTCTCTGCGACCGTCCCGATTCCGTGATAATACCCTAATATCAGTTGTGTGTAATATCTGTGGAGTTGGATGGACCCATAACCAGGTACATCGACGGCAGTGTTACTTATTACAATATTTAGTAGCTATAGGAGGTTAACCTTGGGAAAAGAGGTAATAGGGGTAGGCAAGAGAAGAATACCTCCTCTTAAAAATATTTTTTCAATACACCTTGCTCTCTTTTTCAATACAACTGCCTTCGTAAGTTCAATTTTCGACTGTGCGGTAAGTGCGTTTTACCGCACTAGTGCGATTTTCATCACAATTTATTTTTAATTTCTATGGTTTCAGCCAGTATTGAAATAATTCAATTATAAAAAATAAATTGAATTGATTCTTACAAAGAGAAAAGTCTTTATATTTTTTTATTTCAACAAATGGTATCAATAATGTTATCAGCCAGAACTAATTTCAACCGAGATTTCAACACATGACATTCGCCGGCGGCTCGGGCTTAAAAGTCACCTTGTTTGTAATTTGCCACACGATCCTCGTATCGTAATGTACTATTAACGCCATCTATTTGTGAATAGCGAAAACGCAAACACGTTTGTAACTTACAGGGAATAAGTTGTTTACTTTCTTTATCGTGTTTTACAGGATACTTGTGGTAATAAACCGTTTACGATTTCAAGGAAAACTCGATTTTTATTCTACTTCACACGCGGGTAGCGTGGTGCTCTTCCATCAACCGGCACTTCACAGGATCCCGTGATTTTATCGAATGATGACGTCATCGCACGTGACGCAGCGCAGTGCATGATCGACTTGTAGGTGTGAAATACAACAAAAAATCTAGTACTTACGTACAACTTTATATCGAGGATAAATAAAACCAACAACTAACTTTGTCTATTTATTCATCAACATACATAATATCTACATTTGCACAAATAAAGTATATTTAACTTAGAGTTATATCAGCTATCGGTACTTAAAGACTGACATAATACTTCTTCAATCATTTTGTTCCAAATGTGTGCACTTTTTGTGCCTACAGCCAATAAGATAGAATTCTCGTAAAAGACATTATTATGGCATACACATCAACACCTATTTAATGGATATGAATTTACAAATACAATAAATTAGTAGATACAGGGAAGCGAAACTAATATTTACAATTACAAAAAACTCGAAGTTATATTTCTCGGACTATCAAATATTATAAGACATTCATCTGTTAACATTGGGGTAATTAATAGAGCTGCTAGTCCACTATTAACCTCTGAAATATCTATTTGAAGATATGTTTCTTTTAGAATTTCCCGACTATTTAAGAAGAGCACACATAGTATCCAAATTACAGTGGACAAGCACCTTAATGACACTCTGCCTTTTAAAATTTCATGCCAGTATTATATTAGCCATAGAATATTGTTAATTAATTGATTATCTACTCCAATATTAAGATTTATGTACACTATGTGTTAGGGGCTATTGATTCAATAAACCAATCAGCTTTCACTTGATGAAACATGGTTTTATGGAATGTTTAAGCCTTCCAACTGACTAGATACAATATTGCATTTGTCAAGGCATATAAGGCGCTCAAGACACCACAAAAGAGGTAAATCGAAAATAGGCTTGAAACCCTATTTTGTAACGTGCAACATGTATCTAGTCAAATCAACATCAAAGACACAGTGTAACATGGTAACAAGCTATCTCTATTGGTTACAAAACACTCCATTACAATCCAAAACTGTTCATACAAATAACATGAGACCTTAGCACAAAATGCAGTAACTGAAGTCTAAGTAATTGTATATCAAACTCGAAAAATTATTTACTCTTAAAATTATTCAATGATTTCAGTGCTAAGACCAAAATATATTTCACGAAAAATACAATGCTTATTTCACTGATCAGTTTTTAAAAGGTGACCAATCAGGAGATATCTACAACACAAATTGTTGTAGGTAGATTTCGTGAAACATTCGTTAATAAAATGACAAAATAAATCTCAAAAAATTAAGTAATACAAAGGACTTCAACAGTACTTAATTGAACACTGCAGTTATAGTTATTCTCCATATTTTTTACTTATGTTAGGAAACAGTTTTCAAGCACTGGTCGTGTTTTTTCTTAAATGGTCAAGGCCAGGCAACCCAGTGCTGCTTGTACACTGAAAATGAAATTAAAATAAAATTAGGAAAACAAAATTAAATTGAAACATGGGGCCTCTACATTTGTTAAAGCTACACATTTTATATTTTGTAACAGCAACAACTTTTGTACAGGACATCATTCCAGTAGTAATCCACACATTTATTAGGTTAATTTTAGAATTATTAAAAGATATCTGGTTGAAACATAGGGAGAAATTACCACAAAACTGAACATGACAAACACTTTCTATTAGACAGGCTAGTAAACTGAAAACTCACATAAATACAGGCTTAATATAGTTTGTTTAAAAATATTAATTAGAATACATTCTAAGGAAATAAATAGTTACACTAACTTTAAGAGAAATGCAATAATCATTAAAATGTTATGTCTTGTGATGATTGGAAGATAACCGATAGATAAATTATAGTTTATACTATGATATTAGCAAATAAGAGAATTTACAAGAATGGAAAGAATCATTGTGAAAGTTGAAGGCTATGAAACTAAAGGTCACAAGTCAATTTTATTATAAATTTTGTCTAGTTATATGATTGTCTGCAGTGAGATTATCATATTTTACAAAAATATATGCTGGTTTGCAAATCAATCCAGTTGAATGTAGTACCTAATATATTTTATCTGTTACTTTATACAGTTTCAATTGAGTACTATCTACTATAAAGGCTAAATAAAACTTTTTCATACTTACAAATGATTTTAGTAAATGTAAGGAAAGTTAAATAATTAGAATATGAAACTATATAACTGATGTCCACTCTAGATGACATTGATAGGTATTACAGTGCAAAAACAGGACAATGGAGAAACTATTAGCACAACCTCACATGACCAATAAATAATTGCAGAACATGAAAATGTGATGAATTGGGAAAAGAATGATATAGTAAGGTAAATAAATGACAACAACCAAATTCTACATATTAGAACACTTTACTTAACCTAGAAAGTGCATAGCTAACTTTCTATACATTATATTATGAAAATATTATTTTAAGTCACAATAATGTACAACAGCAACAATAAATACAAAGTACTTACAATTGTTTATTCAAGTATTTCTTTCTTTTTAATTGTTGCCCATCTTGCATTTTGACGTCATGTAAATGCCTACAATCAGGCCGAACAGACCAATGGCAGATCCAAAAATCTCTACAATGAGGATTTTAACGAAGAGGGCAGCGTTGGCAGCGTCCGCTAGGGCAGCTCCAGAGCCCACTATACCGACAGCGATACCACAGAACAGGTTAACCAGGCCCACAGCCAAGCCAGCGCCAAACATCACAAATCCAGCCATTTTATTCTGGTTTTCAATTTCAATGTTTCCAACGTCATATTTCTCCAGCATACCAGATAACACGATGGCAGTGATCAGGCCGTAGATGGCGACGGCTTCACAAAAAATGACAGAGATCAAATTCTTGGTCTTGATTCTTGGAGCTTTCACACCACCGCCCACGATGCTCGTGCCGGTCGTGTGGATGCCCAGCGCTGCGCCGACGACGGAGAAGGCCACGGAGAATGCGATGCCCAGCGTCCCCCACATGTAGGGGGACGTATTTTCCAGGAACCATCCCAAACTCAGCTGCTCACCCTTACCGTTCAGGAGATAGTATAAAGGGAATATTATTAACGCGAGCGTCACAAGCAGCACAAACATATAACTTAGGAAGTATCTCATCTTGAGATATTTGTTGAGCAAATTGGAGCTATTTTACCAAAAAATCCCGAAAGGGACGGCCTTTTTCGCCCAATTTTTACCTTGACAGAAAACTCAAAAGAAGTCTTGTGATCACAAGACGTCAGAGACAAAAATAATGTTGCCAAATAAGAATAAAAATGTGATTAGTTAAATTAAAATAGGTGCATAAATGACAATAAAAAATGAGAAGAACTTGAAATTTCGTTTGTAGTTTAAGAATTTTACAGGAAACTTAATTAAATCAAGCCGACATTCTGTCTTTCTCGCTTGCGTTTCAAAATAATTATTCAAAAATGTTGCCATTTAAAATAATTTGTTATAGATGCGTTCAGAAATGCAAAACGGTTACGTCACGATGGATGATCGTTTCACTCCAATTTCACTCCGAGTGAGTGAGTGAACTCACTCAGCATTCAGCCAACTCACCAATTCTCCAGATACGAAAATTCTCCAGAAGTTTAGTATAAAATATATTATAACGAAATCATAGAAATTGAATTAATTTCATTACAATAAAATTAGTGTGACTTATTTTTTGGATCGTTGGCAAGTTGGCAGTACTGGTTCTTTTGCTTGCTTGTTGCTTGCATTGTAAAGCAAGCAGCTTGTTATGTGTTTTCGTTCATTCGTTCATTCTTTTTCTTATCTGTCAGTCATTTTATGGTCATGTGTGGTGCGGTGAAGTGATTTTATTTATATTTATTTCCTATTTCCCTAAACATTTCGTTTGCATCATGTGATATCCCGTTCAGTTTAAAGCTTTACTATAAGGACATGACGTTTTCCGCTGCTGGAAGAATATGGAGTAGAAAAATAGCTATGAAGACCGTGAAATCATCGCATAATGTTGTCTGCATATGCCAGGTTTATTGTTCGACACTCGTACCTTGCTTTGTTTACCACAAGTGTTATATCCACTGTCCTGACGGTCATACCTTTAGTATGTCACGATCTACCATCATTTTCCGACCCAGTAGCAGGATTCGAGACACGAGGCACCGAGTTAGCGCACCGTTTTATTGCGTGGGAAAACCTAAATGACGAAACCAGACCCTCAAGAAGTCTCGCAGTCAATCCCCAAGATATAGAAGATCAGAAACGCATGAACCGCACATACATTAATAAAACAAAACAAGACAAACCTAGGTCCGGCCATGGGAAAAAAAGGAAAACAAAAAAGGCTAAAAAGAAAATAAATAACAGCACAGGAATTGAAAAGATCTGGTATGATGCACCTGAGAATGATACATCAAGTGGTCATGTTCACTGGGGATATGGAAGAAATGTTTCCTATGAAGATGAAGATGTTGGAATCTTAAGAGAGCACATGAATAAGCAGTGGAAGATACTTAAAGATATGGAAAGACAGCCAGATACACCACAACAAAGTGTTCCGGGATCCTGTGGAGCTCCCTTGGCTGACTATGCACATTTTGTGGTAACAACTTCTGATAACACTTCGTTACTAACTTACGAAAATGTAGTAAAAATGTGCAAATTGCAGATGTTTCTTGAAAAAATAGGAGAAGATAAATATTATCAATTGTGCCAAAGGACAACAAATTCTGAACTTTGCTGTCCTATTTGGAGTGTGCCAAATTATATAGCTTTAATATCTGGCAAGCAATCTTGCTCAAATTTAACTAAAGATGACGTTCACAATTTAACTGTAATATTAAGTAGGTGTGCTGGCTATTTTCATAACTTTACCCTCATGGCCTCTTGTGAACTAGGCAGGTGCAATGTCCCTACTTACTGTTCACAATATGATGTTGTTTACAACTTGTTGTTTTACGTATTAGATGCAGAAGCATTTTCTCCTCCAAAATTCTCTCAAAGTTTTGTAAAAAATGCCATGATGTTTATGCCATTGCCAGCCAGTAGTACTGTATTACCATACTATAACAAAATACAGAGTTCAAATTTATCTTATGATAATATTGTTATACCCGCCATAGATTTTGGACTGAAAAATACCCTTTTTGACCTTTGGATAATACAAGATACATGGTTGATAGCTCTTGGAGGACTCTTTGTATTTCTAAGTGTATGGGTTTATACTAAGTCTCTTCTACTTACTTTGTTGTTGTTTACAGCTATTGCATATTCACTTGGAATAGCATACTTCTTGTATGTGTATGTATTCAATTTGGAGTTCTTTCCCTTTATGAATTTATTAGTCATAGTAGTTGTGATAGGAATTGGGGCCGACGACGCCTTCCTCTATTTCAAAGTGTGGAATATGATTAGTAAGCAGCTTATTCGTGACAATGTACTTAGCCAAGAGAATGCTTTGACTGATATAAAAAATATATCCAGTGCCGGAGAAACTATTCTCATTCAGATACTAGAAGAAACCTTGAAGCATTCTATGGTCCCTATATTTGTCACTTCTCTTACGACTGCAGTTGCATTTTTTTCTTCGTATGTAAGCAACATTCCAGCTATTAACTGCTTTAGCGTATTTGCTGGAACAGCAGTTCTAGTCAACTTTCTTCTCATGATAACTTGGTTGCCTATTTCAGTATTTATAATTAATGTTAAGTTGTGTAGAACTAAGACGAAAGTGTTAGAAGTATGGTATAATGCTGTAAATGAAATTCGGGAAGATATCAAAGTTATATTGAATAGATTTATCATAACTTGTGTAACAAAATTGCACATAGTGTTTATAATAATATTGGGTGCTATAGGGATTGGCAGTATTATTGTAGTTTTTCACAGGCCTGGACTTCAGTTGCCTGACTCGAAACAGTTTCAATTATTTCAGACTTCTCACCCATTTGAACAGTATGATATTTATTACAGAGATAAGTTTTTATTTGAAAGGTTTGGTAAAGATATTGGTACTGGCAGTAAAATGCCTCTTAGATGGATTTGGGGAGTAAAAGCTATTGATAATGGCAATCACATGGACCCGAGTTCGCAGGGCCGCTTAATATTTGATGAAAACTTCTCGATTTCAGACCCTTATTCACAAACATGGTTACTAAATTTCTGCAGAAAAATAAAGACCCAACCATTTTATCAACAAACTCTTGGCCCATTACTGCCGAACTGTTTCATTGAAAATTTTATTAAAATTATGAGTGTACCTTGCACTAGTAATTTGGACAAAATTAATAGGATGCCTTGTTGCGAATCATCCCACTTCCCTTACAAGAAGGAAGTCTTTAATTTCTGTATGATAAAGGCGATGAAGTCTTTATACCAAACTCCTCGTGAACTATTCGTGCCGGGGGTAGCTGGGCCTAAATTTCTTAGATCGTCATCACCACCGATTATAGCGGCAATTGTTATAGAATACGAAAGCGTCGTACCCTATTCCATGTCGTTTAGGATGATGGACAATTTCTTCGTTCACGTTGAAAACTGGACGCAACAAGAACTTCTTTCGGCCCCACCGGGCATGAAAGGTGGTTGGTTTTTATCAGACTTTCAATTTTATGACTTACAAAAAACATTGGCCAGTGGAACTGTATGGGCTTTATTATTATCAGCTGCTTTAGGTTTTGTAGTTCTAATACCAGCTACATTAAGTTTTGTTGTCAGTATTTGCTCTGTATGTGCTATGATCTTCTCTGCCACTGTCACAATAGCGATTTTAGTATTGAGCGGTTGGAAGTTAAATATTTTAGAAAGTGTTGCTATATCAACATCAGCAGGGTTAGCTGTTGATTTCAGTCTTCATTATGCTTTAAGTTACACAAATGCCAGTGGTAGTAAATCAGCCAGAGTAAAGTACGCTCTTACGGCTTCAGCAGGGCCTTCTGCTGCGGCCGCACTTACCACAGGGTTTGCAGGAATTTTTCTGTTGCGATCAAATCTCCTTCCTTATTCCCAGATTGGTACTTTTCTAGCTCTAATAATGTCAATAAGTTGGATATACGCAACTTTTTACCTTTGTTCGCTACTATACATATTTGGTCGTACTGAATCTAAAGATAAATCTCCTATTGAAGAAAGAAAAACAGTATCACGTGTCAGTTCTATTTGCTCAGGTGTACGTAATCTGGAGAGTCATGAACTTGAACATTTGGCGGATAGCAACCGTACGAATCTTACACATTCTCAAAGTCCTTCAAGTGTTAGTGCCACAACTGTTGTTTTACATGACGAATTGGATAATTCTCTTACTAAAGTAGAAAATAAACTGTGTAATTCTAATAGTGTAGCTAAAGACAATGACTGAATGTTAGATTAATTAAATTTATCTACTATGTATGATTACAATGCTTATCATAAGAGTATTATTTCTGGTATTTAAACAGTATTATTTTACAAACTTATGCACTTTACATTTCTCTATTTTAGACTTAGTTTTGTACTTTAGACTTAGTTTTACAACATTTACTTAATAGGTACCTACTTTTTGAATTTTTATTTTGTAAGTGATTGGTTTTATGTACCTACTTACTCGTAATAAAATTTCAGAAATTAGATTAAATGCCGTGAATTGTGTTGGACTTGCAAATGGATAAAAATATACCTAGCCGTGTTTATTGGTTAGCCATACTTAGACTTTGATTTATCCACGACAAGTATTTTCTTTTTTATGTTTTTGGCTACGCTTACTATACAATTATACGAGTATGTTTGTTAACGACACATTTCACGGTTTTATAATTAATGTGACAATAATTATCACATACCTACTTATTAGATCATGAACCTTTGACAATATGAAATCTAATCGAGCTTAGCTTATTATTGTTTCTTTGCTTACCAGCTAATTCAATTGTTATAAACTACATAATTTGACAAATTCTTGAATGATGCATATGAAGATATCTTTGTAATGTAAGTCAATTCACAATTATTATTAAAGTATAACTACTCATGTTCATCGAATTGATATGAGGCACTTTATTAAAGATTATTATTGTATATGAATAGATGATGTTGCACAGTAATCTCATCTATAAAAAATTGTTTCAGAAAAGGTTGACTTATGTAAATAATGTCAGATGTGCTTTAGAAAATATCATAAAAAACATAAAATGTTATGAGCTAGGTAGTTTTTATCGTTACGATTAAGATATTTTTGTGTAAGTTGATGTTTCACGTGTCTACCTACATTACAAAGGAAAGAAAATATTGGCCCCGATTCACACTGTCACGCTCTAATCCTTAATTTAAGTTAGTCTGTCCTTTTTACCTTTTAAAGATTGAAAAGGGACAGGAGATGGCTATTCTAATATTAGAGATGTCAAACATCGAATTTGAACCTTATGGCCGTGTCGATTGCACAATTTTAGAGAGCACTTAAAACATGTGACTTAAAATTATCTTAAACTGACAGCTATGCCCTTATTTTAGGTTATCATTCGTTCAAAACGAAAAACAAAAACGAAAAGGATAGCTAGATTTTAAAATTAGAATTAGAGCATGACATCCCGAATCGAGGCCATTATTAAACTCTAGGTCCTAGAGTTTGATAATCTCTTACTAGGATGATAATGAAAATATTTGTGATATATTTATATGGCCGTCGTATCGTAGCTGTACGCTGCCGTCGAAGTAATCTTTAATTGCACAACTTTGATGGTACAATCTAAAATTATGGAAAAATAATGTTTTATGAGTATATGAGGGTACCTATTACCTAGGTACAATAAAAAATAATTCACGTAACCACTCACTTATTGACTTTATTCCATGTGTTCTCATTATAACCGTACCTACGAATAATCTGGATTTTTAAAGTATCTACCTACTTAATAGAATATTAGGTAGGTACATTAATATAAGTATAAATTAAGTGATTTGATATTATTGTATGTAACTCATTTGTTAATATTTGTACAAAACAAGTAGGTAGGTGAGTACCCACTTAAATGCTTACCTATCCTATTCAAAGTATTGAAATGACATTATCATCATCATCAAGTACCTACCTATATATGTAAGTATAATATAATATTAGGTACTTTGACTGAACATGTGAATATCTGAAATAAAATGCCTTTGTGCTAATCTATTTAAAAAAATACATTTATCAATCGCCATTACCTAAGCGATGGTCTTTTATATTGAGTAGCAGTACCGAACATTCCACCGTCTGTTGTTTGAGAGTTGGTGTGATTTAGTATTAATAAAAATGTACTTAAATGTAAATTAGTAAAATAAAGTGTTAAAGTTTTATATGAAAAATGCTGTTCTATTTTTTGTGAAAAACATTCTGTGGTAAGTTGGAGAATAAAACTACTACTGCTATGATTGGATTGTGCTAGTACTTGGCGCCAGTCACTATCCGTGCGAGTGCCCATTTAACCAGTACTTTCTGCTACACTAACAATTTAAATAATATTATTATCAACCTGTAAGAAAGCTTGGACGACGAATAAACACTACATTTCATTTATAAAATCTCAAAATACACCTAAACAATATTATGTGTAATGGTTACCTAACGATATTATTATTATTATTTTGTTTTTGTAGAATACTACTTTTCTCAGCACAAGGCCGGTTTTTACGGATTCAAGCACGGGCTATGCCAAGTGACTTGATTCCGGTGATATTTCAGTGGGCGCTTGGAAGATTGTTGCATTGTTGAGGAATCGCCGGACTATGGAGCAAGTGTCCAGTATTACTGCCTTTTGCATATTAATATAAGTAGTTTTCGGGAGATTTAGTTCAACTATTGCTTTGTGTAGGGTTTTAGGTATGATGCCGGTAGAAGAAATTATGATTGGTATAACTCTAACTCTGTCTTGGTGCCACATGGTTTGTATTTCTTCAGCAAGAGGGATGTACTTTTGGATTTTTTCAGAGTGTTTTTTTAATAGGTTATCTGTGTTTGGAATGGAAATGTCTATTAGGTAGGTAGTTTTAGTTTGCTTAAGTGTCAATGTAATATCAGGTCTATTGTTTTGTGTTGTTCGGTCTGTAATTATGTCTCTGTCCCAGTATAATTTTGCAGTTTGGTTTTCTAAAACATTTTGTGGTTTGTATTTGTAATAAGGGTCCGAGTTTTCAATTAGTTTATATTTTTTTGCTAATCGTGCGTGGATTTGTTTGGCTACGTTGTTGTGTCTATCTGTGTATTGTTTGTTAGCTAAAAAGCTGCATCCCCCGGTTATGTGGTCTATTGTTTCTGTTTGTTGTGAACAAAGCCTGCATTTGTCAGAAATTAAGGAAGGATCCTTAATTATACGTTTTTGGTAACTTTTAGTTTTAATGGTTTGATCCTGTATGGCTATCATAAATCCTTCTGTCTCTGCATATATGTTTCCTCGTTTTAGCCATGTATTTGACGCTAAACTGTCTATGTGATCTTTCTGTAAGTTAGTGATATGTTTTCCATGTAAAGATTTAGATTTCCACCGTTCTATTTTGCTTTCTTCTGTATGTTGTTTATCTATTGGTTTGAAATCTGGGTTGTTCAATTGTAGCGTTCCGTGTGTTGAGTTAGGTCTATTGCATATGGCTTGGTGAATTTGGCTGATCTCGCGTCTTTGTAGGAAATAGGTGCGTAGATTATCTATTTGCCTGTAGTGTAGACTTTTTATATCTATTACTCCCCTACCACCTTTTTCCCTTTTAACCGTAAATCTTTCAACTGCTGAATGTATGTGGTGTATAAGGTACTTGTAACAAGTTGTTCGAGTGAGTATATTAAGTGCTTCTAATTCTGTATCTGACCATTTAATTATTCCGAATGAGTATGTGAGTATGGGTATTGCGTATGTATTTATTGCTTTAACTTTATTTCTGCCAGATAACTGCGTTTTTAATATTCTAACAAGTCTTTGTCTGTATGTATTTTTTAGGGTTTCTTTTATTTTCTTGTGATCAAGTTTATGACTTTGGTTATATCCTAGATATTTGTATGTTTCGTTTAGATTGAGGCATTCGATTGTTTCCGTATGTTCGGTGAGATGATGTGGTTCTTGATCTTTATGCTTTCCTTTAATTATACTGTTAACTTTGCACTTCTCTATACCAAATTTCATCTGTATATCATTACTAAATGTTTCTGTGATTTTTAAAAGTCGGGTTAGTTGTTCTCGAGTACTTGCATATAATTTTATATCGTCCATATATAGTAAATGAGAAATTTTTATTTTGTTTTGTCTGTCTATTAGATATCCACGGCTGCTATTGTTTAATATTTGCGATAAAGGGTTTAGGGCTAAACAAAACCAAAGAGGGCTTAAGGAGTCCCCTTGAAAAATTCCGCGCGATATTTGAATTTCTGGGGATGACAAATTTTCTTTCGCCGATTTAATATTAAGTGTTGTAGTCCATTGACCCATTAAAATCTTAAGAAAATGTATTGTTTTATTGTTAATTCTGTATATTTCAAGAGTTTTTATTAACCAAGAATGGGGAACGCTATCAAAAGCTTTCTGGTAGTCAATGTAACTGTAATGTAAGTTTCTTTGGTTGTCGATAGCTTGAGAATGAATTTCACTATCTATAACCAGTTGTTCTTTGCAGCCTCTACTACCTTTGCTACACCCTTTCTGTTCTTCTGCTATAAGATTGTTTTCTGTGATGTGTGTGTTGATTTTGTGAGATATGACGGATGTAAGGAGTTTGTATAGTGTAGGTAAACATGTTATAGGTCTGTATTTTGCCGGATTTTTGGTGTCATCATCTTTAGGTTTTAGATAGGTTATACCTTGAGTAAGAAATGATGGAACTGATTGAGGATCTTCAATTAAGTTATTAAATACTTCTCCTAGAGGTTTGTGAAGCGCTTTAAGTTTTTTAAGCCAGAAATTTTGGATTTTATCGGGCCCGGGTGCTTTCCAGTTCAACATTGAGTTTGTGGCGTTTGTTATATCTTCTTCTGTAATTTTAATCTCGTTCATAACTTGCACATCTGCATTTGCCAAATCAATGTTCTCTATCCATGATGCATCTTTGTTGTGATCTATTGGGGTGGACCACAGATTACTCCAGTATTGAGTGGTTTCATCTATGTTAGGTGGGTCTGATATTGTGCTGTTGTTGTTGTCTCTTAAAGATCTATAAAAAAGTTTTTGGTTATTATTGAAGTTCCTGTTATCGGATTTACGCTGCTTAGACTTTTGGTATCTTTTTAAACGTTTAGCGTAAGCCTGTAGTGTCATTGTTTTTTTGTCTTTCTCTTCTTTGAGTGTTTCGGTATCTAAGTTGTTCGGGTTCATTTTTCTTTGTTTATTTTGTGATAGGTTTCCTGCTAAATATTGTGTAAGTTGTCCTATTTCCTTCCTTAGTGTTTTAATTTTAGTTTCTAGACGTTTCTCCCAGGCTGGTTTACTATTAGTTTGTTGGTTAGCTGTGTTATTTCTTACAGGTTGTGCTTTAGGTGGGTTTAGGTAAGTTGGCAGCACAGTATATCAGGGTATGTATGTATGTGATGGTAATGTCTAATTTGTCTTTTATAATGTTTTGGATTATAAAGTTCATTTTATCTATTGTCAGATTAAGATTTCGAATAAATGGTAGTTTTGGTATTGCAGGTCTGGTTGCAGGGTCCGTGTCTATATATTTAATTAGTGTTTCTTGTAACAAGTTTGTTAATTCCATTTCTTGTGCATCTTGTTCCTTGTCTGTA
Organism: Carpatolechia fugitivella; assembly: GCA_951230895.1. Taxonomy (NCBI): domain Eukaryota; kingdom Metazoa; phylum Arthropoda; class Insecta; order Lepidoptera; family Gelechiidae; genus Carpatolechia; species Carpatolechia fugitivella. The sequence continues at coordinate 13,725,818 of OX579651.1, forward strand.
CGGGTTAACTCGACTGTAGGTGCATATTGTAATATTTCTTCTAGTGTTGTATATATGTTTTCATTATTCTCTAAAGGTGAAGGTGTTGTTTGCTCTTGTGTTCCTGGTATTTCTATAGCATTTTGTGAGTTTCGTGTTGGGGTAACATTTTCTACGACAATAGGTAATGTGTTCTGGCAATAAATTCTAACTTCAGCTTTGATTTTATCTCTTTCGGCGGGTGAAATTCTGTTATTTTTATGTATTACACGGATTTGATCTGCAAGTCTTTGTTCTGTAATAAAATGAAGTTCAGGAAATATTTTCAAGAATTCTTGATGTAAACGTGGTCGGAATCCTGTGCGATCTGATTCTAAGTTCGTGACCTTGTAGAAACATCGGAGTAACTGGTAATTTACATTATCGGTCCATGACATCCGCTGCCTGCTGTGGCCAGCTAGAGTGGTTGCAGGAAGTATTTCCTGTAAAATACTACTAATTGGGGTGGGTGTTGTCATCCTAGGTGTTACAGAATTTGAATCTGAGTTCGTATTAGTTGTTGAGATCTGGATTGTGTTTGTGTAAGATAGGTTAGTAGTGTAAAAAGATGTTTGACTGTTCGCACAGCTTGGTTCTGTGGTATATGTATTGTTGTAATATATGCTTTGACTTTGTGAAACATTGTTTAGATTGGTTTCTTGGTTTGATATTTCCCTTTTTATTCTTTCTTTTTCTTCAGCTGATATTTTGTTGCTAGAATTAATTATTCTTATTTGATCAGATAGTCTCTGTTCTGATATGAATTGTAGATCAGGGTATTTTTCTGAAAATAGATTTTTAAGTTTTGTGCGGAATTTTTTCAGGTTAGACTCATTTTGAGTCACAATATAGTAACAGCGAAGAAGATCTTTATTTATCTCATATGTCCATTTCATACGCTGTCGAGGTTTTCCAGCTAGGGTGGTTACAGGTCTCATAACCTGCAAAACACTTCTAGTTGGTATTGGTGTAGTACTCCTAGATGTTGTGGTACTGGAAGCAGAGCTGGTTTCAGCTTCTGAGTTGTAAGGTGTTGCTTCCGAAGATGTTGGATACGCTTCTTCCTCCAGGTCTACAACAGCATTGTGCTGGGCAGACAGCGATAGGTTGCCCATCCCAGAATACGCAGGGCTGTCTGAGCTTGAAGGCTCAGAGCGGGATTCCCCAGTGCCATGGGCATTGGGACCCGCCTGGGTAGTTTTACTTTATTATTATTATTATTATTTTTCGTTTTGGCATAATGCTATTTGCACATTGCCACATATATTATAGATTGAAATTTAGGAAAGTGTAGGTGTGTACTTTTATTTAATTTTGAATCCTCACTACAACAATATCGTGTGTGAATGTGAAGAATTTCTGTGAAAACCAATGAAAATGCTCTATGTGGCAAGACCGCAATACGAGTTGATCGGATCACTAGGAGACTTAGTGGAAAAATAGGTAGGTACGAACGAATACTTACCACCTCTGATTGATTTTCTCGTGGGAATAAGAACTTTTCCCGAAAAAAGTATCCTGTGGTACAGGGGTTAAGTCTAGGGTACAAACTATCTCCATTCAGTATTAAAACCGGAACAAACATCCAAATATATTTTCTTTCACATTTATAATATTAGTGTGATATATATAAAATATCATTGGCCTCGACTGAGCACTTGGGCATGGTTTCTTTCTGGGCTGCATAGCGCCCCCTTTGACGGCTCCGTAGCCCAGGTGGTAGTGTATCTGCCTCCGACGCACAGGGTCGCGGGTTTGAATCCCGCCCAGGGCAAACAGTCGTGTGATGAGCACTTATGTTTGCCTCGTGTCTGGTTGTTGTTTATCTATATAAGTATGTATTTATCTATTTATGTAATGTATATCAATCAGCTGTCTGATTGATACCCATAGTACAAGCTCTGCTTAGTTTGGGATCAGATGGCCGTGTGTGAAGATGTCCCCACATATTTATTTATTTATTATAGGATCCTTTGAGGGTCCTATTATAAAACATTCTTGGAGAGGGATAACTCACTTTAAAAACGCAATGAAAATGTCATTTTGACATTGAAATGTTATGTTAGTATAGTGCGTTCCGTTGTGTTAGCTAGCACTTGATCTAGTACTCGCTCACTCTTATTAGAGAGCTATATGTTTGTCTCCTTCTATTTCCTAAAATATTAGCAAATTCAATAAGCAGAACGCACGCATGATGATTCACATAAAAATTAAAAACAACACGGGAAAAGTTTGACTTGCTCATCCGTAAATCAATTCATTGTTGAAATAGTGCAAAACAGTTGTAAAACAGGATGTTTTCTACAAATCCAAATTATACTAAACTCAAAACACATTTGAGGTTGGCGATTAATCGCCTCAAATTGTTAGAAAAGAAAAAAACCGAATTGGCCCAGAAAGCTCGTAAAGAAATCGCGGAATATATTGCAGCTGGTAAAAGCGAGAGGGCTAAAATCCGCGTCGAACACATAATAAGGTAAGCTCAAGTATGATATTATATCTCAACTATTATAGGTACGCTGACATGTCGATAAAGTATCTTATTTTCACGATAACGAGAATGTACCTACTTTGTCCTTGAAAGTAATCACATCATCTTTATAATAGGCATTTTATTGGAGCAACATTCCACAGATGAGACTTAACTCATACTATTTTACCAATTTAAATGTATGAAGATACCATAGCTTGAAAATAAAAATTGTATTGATATAATTTGATTATGGAATGACTCATAATGAATGATTCAACTCCTCAACAAGTGCTGATGAGAAGTAAAAAAAAAGCTTTAGTTAATGCCTTTAGAAGATTTCGATTTAAAATCCGCGTCGAACACATAATAAGGTAAGCTCAAGCATGATATTATATCTCAACTATTATAGGTACGCTGACATGTCGATAAAGTATCTTATTTTCACGATAACGAGAATGTACCTACTTTGTCCTTGAAAGTAATCACATCATCTTTATAATAGGCATTTTATTGGAGCAACATTCCACAGATGAGACTTAACTCATACTATTTTACCAATTTAAATGTATGAAGATACCATAGCTTGAAAATAAAAATTGTATTGATATAATTTGATTATGGAATGACTCATAATGAATGATTCAACTCCTCAACAAGTGCTGATGAGAAGTAAAAAAAAAGCTTTAGTTAATGCCTTTAGAAGATTTCGACATCCATTAAGGAGGGGTTTGATTCCCGATGGGGACTCGTCTTTGTGAGACTTCTGAGTTTGGTTAGGACATTACAAGCTGAATCACTGATTGTCTGAAAAGATAGATGATTCCATGCTTCAGAAGGCACGGCTACTATCTAGTTGTTGCATGAGCCATGTCAGTGGCCTTTGGCTAATGATGTGCCGTTCCCGGTAAATTACTTTTGTGTGGGAATATTCCAGGGAATATTCCCTTGAGAACTTAAACATTGGGAAAGTTGTCGAAATCTTCTATTTTTTTATATATTTATATGTCACAATATTAAGTTTTAGGAGACAAATCACAAGTAATATTTGAATACTTACATGGGAACAATCACCGGAAATTTCCCACATGCCTGGGCATATTCCCAAAACTCCCAAAAAAATGGGAATATTCCGAGGAATATTCCCAGTGTTTTTAGGAATATTCCCAATGTTTCCGGGAATATTCCCGGGCAGATTCTGAAAGTTTTAACTGTATTTTAATAAGAAAAAAAGAAACACTGACGTTCAATTTTGATAGTTTTTATTCATGTGTGTACAAATATGCGTTATTCAATATAATCAACAATTAAACATCAATAAAATTTTAGTATTAACAATTTTAAGTGTACTAAAATAATTAACAAATCACAGAACGATCAACATGTTTTTCATAAGTTATATGTATAAAACAAAGCAACTTTTTTAAAATCCGACCACAAAGATCCAGATTTGTTTTTAAATATCAATAAAATTTCAGTATTAACAATTTAAATTATACTAAAATAATTAACAAATCACAGAACGATCAACATGTTTTTCATAAGTTATAGGTATAAAGCAAAGCAACTTTTAAAATCCGACCACAAAGATTCAGATTTATTTTTAACAACGAGGTTTGTATGTTTAAATACGTGGTGGTTAAATAACAGGTAACTAAAAAAGGACGCTTTCATTGTTTGATGACCTTGTTGCCACTCAAATAAAGAGATTCGCAAATAAAGTGTTTTTTAAAGAGGAAGCGAGACAGTTGATCCACATCTTGCAGTCAGCAATGAACAGGCAAACATCTACTTGGCTGTATGTAACTAACAAAACGACTAATACCTATAGTACCTATCTGTAATAAAATTACAGTTTTCTATAGTACCAAGCTAAGGCGCGAAAAGAAAAAAAGGCAGACATCAAGGGTCATTTCTGTGTCTGGGTATTGAATATTTGTCTATTTTTGACACCTATACTCGTAGTACAGGCCTTGACTAGTTTTGGATCAGATGACCGTGAGTGAAATCTCTCACTTAAATAAAATAAAATAATCTAAAATAATCAATTTTGCAAATTAAATCATACTAACCAAACCAGCCAAACAACCAATCAAACTAAAATAAACACTAGGTAAAGAAAGAATTCAATATATTAAATGTTTCATGTGTAGGGGAATATTCCCGGGAACATTGGAAACTTTTGGTAACTTACTGGGAATATTCCCATAGGGAAAATACTGGGAATGGGAACATTCCCCACGGCACATCTCTACCTTTGGCAGCTCTTAAAATGTGTTTAGAAAGCAGAGGCAACAAAATTAAAATAGAACATGGAGTATGTCAGGGAGACAAACATTAAATAAGTAAAAAAAAACAAATACAGATAAAATATAGATTTGCATTAAATTCAGTTTCTAGAAAGTTAGTTAGTTTTGCCACTAAATGCAAAATGATAATACTGATTTTATTGTAACTTGCAGGGAAGATTACATGGTGGAAGCCATGGAGATAGTTGAAATGTACTGTGACCTGATATTGGCTAGATTTGGTCTCATCACGCAGATGAAAGAGTTGGACGAAGGACTAGCTGAACCCATATCTAGCCTTATTTGGGTGGCACCTAGGATGCATACTGATGTCCAGGTAAAACATTAAAAGTCTACCTATTTACCTATACATAAAGAGAAAGTGAAAGGAAGTAATACATTTCTACCTATTAATAAAGTATGCTGAGATAGATGCTGTTATTATTTAGGGTGGTAAGTTAGCTCATGAAACTGACTTTTGTTTCACAACTATACAAAAGACTTGTTCTTTAAAAAAAATATACAAATTGTTTCAGTTAGCTGATCAGTTTGTATAAGAAGTCTAAATTATTATACTGTCTATAAATTTATATTTTTGGGTTAAGTATTGTATGTATTGTATTATTACATTGCCATGAATGACAATGATACCTCTTTGTATACTTTCATCAACAGCTCATATACGTCCCCACCGAGGGGCTCGAACCTACCCTGAATTAGGGTGATGAGACCTTAGTCAACCACGCTGGCCCAGTGCGGATTGGTCGACTTCACACGCAACCTTTGAATTTCTTCGCAGGAGGGTGCAGGTTTCATCACGATGTTTTCCTTCACCTTAAGAGCATCAAATAAACGTACCTACATATGAATTTGAAATTCGAAAATACGTGGTAGGGATCGGCCCCGCGTCTCCCGGACGGGAGGCAGCGGCCCTTGCCACTAGACCACCGACTCCACCTTGTATACTTTAGCTCATTTGAATTAAGGCTAATGATGTTTTCAAGTAATTTTTTTATGCTTTTATCTATGTGTTGAGTTTGAGACCTCACCTTTTTTATAGGAGCTCAAAATAATATCCGACCTATTCACGGCGAAATTCGGCAAAATCTATGCAGATGCGTGCAGGACTGAAAATGTCAATACAGTAAGCGAGAAACTGAAACACAAGTTGTCAGTGCACAGCCCACCAAAGATACTGATTGAGAAGTACCTCATTGAAATAGCAAAGAACTATAATGTGGAGTATACGCCGGACGAAGAAGTCATGAGGGGGGAAGAAGGTTAGTGCAGCACATACCATACAAGCACAGATCATTTCATATCTTATAAGAACTTAGAACATCTCAGAATGTGTCACTGTTCATAGAACACCACTCAGCACAACTCTGGCTGTTCTGTATTTAGGTAGATTTACACACTTCAATCAAATATGTATGTATAATATCTGTGTTAAATGTGCTTTAGCACAGACAGGAACTAGACATAAAACGTAAAATAATAAAAACAAGAAGAAGTGTAGAGTTAGGGGGCCTTATTGCTACATAGTATTTTCTTTCAGTGCAGAAATGTTTTCTTAGTATAACCCATGCAGATAAAGAATAGATATGAAAATGGCGTCCGCTCGCTATCTCGCTCACAATCTATCGCTGTCTATACTCACACAGTGAAGTACGCGATGCAAAAAAATTATGATTATAATCAGGGGTTGGATTTAGAAACAATTGGAATCGATCGGAAGAAACTGAGCATGTGGGGAGGTTCAGAGGGCTTAACTGAATCCCGCTACATCGATTTAACCTTCAGGAGACTTCGAAAATAAATTAACGTAAATATCAATTTCCTATCATGCCTTGCTCCTTATTTATTTTATTAATATTTTTTGTCATTATTATTAGTATCATTAATTAATAATAATAATAAACCCGTCCCGTCTCGTTTTAAATCATAAAAAAAAGAATAATTAATAACAAAAAAAAGTCAGTAGGAAAAATGAAAATCGATTTTTGAGAACTTGTTTTGCCAACCGTACCATAAGTACCCGCCGCCATTTTCATATCTATTCTTTATCTGCATGGGTTATAGTAGTGAAACTTTAAGGTCTTTTTCATAACATTTCGTACTTAAAACTTCTATAACAGTGCTTTCTAGTTATAAATGTTTGATAAAATGACTAAAAAGCATAAAGATGGAACATCTAAACACCTGGCAACTATTTTTCCACATTATCTATGTCTATGGGCTAACTCTCTATGATACATCAACGCTGTAACTACTGTGCAATGGTGTGCGTGCAGGTCGAGATGCGTTGCTGATTGACATTGGCGGTCCGCCGCAGCCGCCCGGCTTCATCGGCTTCCCGCAGCTGCCGCAGATGCCAAACCTACCGCCGCCCGCCGTCACGCCTTTCCAATACCCTTCCGTAAGTCTTCTTCATGTGGGTTTGTAAGGTCGACAACCGACCTCACAATCCTTGTATCAGTATTATAGAGCTGCCAAAAGCCACTGAAATTTCTCGAGTAAAGGCAGGTTTAGATGACAATTTTCAAGCGCCAAAATTTCCGCCGCCTAAAAAAGGCACCGTATGAACATTTTCAGCGTCATTTTTGATATGCCAGCGCTGGCACGGAATAGGGGATCGAACTACTTTTTTTTAATTTTATAAATCCAAACTTCACTAAAAGAATTTTTGCTCTATCTTTAAAATTGACCGAGTTATAAAGGTTTGAAAATCAAGATTAGACAGAGAGGCCCACTTGTGACGTCATTTGTCATTTGTTAGTAACACCGTATAATCTCCATATAAAAAATCGTTTTTGAAAGAGACAGACATATTGAAACTTTTTCAACTGATTCTGTTTTTTTCTTCACGAATCGTCTGCTACTAATCTATATTTTAAAAATAATTCATAAAATATGGTAAAATATGCTAAATTTAGCAACAGTACATAGAGTACGCGCCTATTTTTGGCGCCAGTGACCTCGGCTGGGCACACCAAACACCTACAGTAAATGAATGTCTATGAGTGTCTGGAAGCGATAATAATTATTACTTCTCATTTTTAGCAATACTAAAAATAATTTAATTTAATTAATTTTTGTAGTTATTCTTATTCATAGTACTTACTCTAGGTACTTGATCTAATATTTCAGAAGGACTAGTTTACTATACAAGAACACTTATAAACGTTACATGATAAATTATTTCATCTACTCGTTAATTAAATTTAATACAAAAATGTTGGTAAGTATTTTATTTTTATTGAAAATCCTTGCTGTCCCTCGCATTCGATCATGTTGTATTGGGTTGACCAATATCGCAATTTAAGTTGGACACGTGAAGTTTAGGTATTTAAAACGTCAACTTCTGTTCGTAGTACTATTATATATTCTGTGGTGAAACGAAGCCTTATTGAAGGTATTCATCATCGCTAACAGCCATATACGTCCCCGCCGAGGGGCTCGAGCCTACTCTGAATTAGAGCGAAAATGTGAAATGTTCACGTGTATCACGTATTAATATAGTTATGGGGAACCATAAGAGCGTCAATTAAACGTAACGACATATAAATTAGAAAACACATTAGCAGTGGTGGGGATCGAACCCGTTTCTCCCGGACGAGAAGCCACTACACCACCGTCACTCTATGGCGCCCATTACACGATCAATCTAGATCGCGATCAGTGATCTTGATCCAGATTGAATGTATTACGTGTTGTACAACCAGGCAAAAGTGAATCGAGATCACTGATCGCGATCTGGATTGACCGTGTAATGGGCGCTTATGAAGATAGTATTTCTATGATTTCGGACACATTTCATCTTTGTACCAGGGCCCGTCGGGTGGCAAAGCGGGTGGTTTCATAGCGTCCTCACCTACGTTCGGGGACACCAACCAAGCCTCCATGAGTGGGTACAACGTGCCTCCTGGAGTCGACTCCAAAACCCTCACCAACAGCTTTCTTCAGGTAACTACTTCCACGATATTGCATTGTTGATAGAATATTTCAATTTAAATTTTATATTATTTTAATTTCTGTTTGTTTAATTCAATGCATTTTTTTTATATAGGGCCGTACAAAACTTAACTATTAAGATTCAGTCGTATGTCTATCCCTTTCTATGCGTGTTGTTTACTACTCTAAAAGGAGCAAAGCAACTCCCATTCGCAAATTAAACATGCTACGTTGAACGACTGACAAAAAAAGTGGCGAAATATGGCTAAATCTGCTAAATTCGATGTCGCGTCAAAAAGTTCTAAATTTTATTTATTGTGACCTCCTAAAGCAAGCACAGCATTAAAAAAATTTACTTCTCAAAAACTATCTTAAGGCGATATTAGACGGTTCATCTAAAGTGATTCATTTTCGATGAAAGGCAGTGAATGATGAGCAGTGAACGACTTCATGTGTTTAGACACAAAATGTAAAGTGAATAAATGTGTGAGCATTTTTCTTATGATGTCGCGGCAACAGGTAGTGTGTGTTGAATTTTCTTGATCTTGAGTCGTTATTTCCAAAATCATTCATGGTGTTAAAAATATTCTATGATAATTTCCATATATTACACCATTTCAAGACCACAATTTTATTATCATTGTATTTTAAAATACAAAGAAACACTTTTCTCTGACAATTTGCAGTAAAACAAACAAATGAACAAATAAACATCTTATTATTATTATTATTATTATTAAAATAACGAATAAATGACTGCCGCGCTGTTTACATGCTTCATTTATCATTCATCTCGATGAACAACGAACGATGACAGAGCGATATGCCCGATGAAAGCGAACTGACGGATTTGACTTTCATCACAAAGGCACATCAGTGATGAAACTTCTTAATTAGACATTTCATTTTCGATGTTTTATCGATGATGCATCGAAAATGAACCGTCTAATACCGCCTTTAGCTTCGCACTGTACCTAGCACTACTGTTTCACTTTGCAGGAGGAAATGAGCAACTTACCACCAGCGTACGACAGCATACACAATGACCCGGTAATTAGTAGCTATGTTAGTTCCGGTTTTTATTTTATTTGCTTTCCATCTTCTGTTATTTCTTTTACTATCCTCATTTCATTGTTTTCGTTTAAGAATGCATTTTATCATTGCATGTTTTGACTAAAAATGTGTTTGTCAATAGGAAATATGCACAATTTTTTTAAATTTATTAATCGAAATATTTCAAGTTCCAAATTTTTTTTTTCTAATATCTTGCTCAGAAACAAAGGTATAAGGCTTCAAAGTTGATGGTTAGACAGAGAGGTCCGACGTCACATGTGACATCATATGTCACGCGGACTATACATCCGCCATAAAAAATTTTGGTTTGGTATGAGCGACCGATATATTTGTTTTAACAATGTTGTATCTAGTTTGTTTTTCGATTAGTTACGATTCTGTTTTGACTGTCAGTATTTTATTTTTGTATACTTTGAAATGAACTATGAAAAAAAAAACTAATATTTTTTTATGCATATTCCCTATTTAAAAGTGTAATGTGGAGTAAACGTAAACCCTTATCGTATTGCATGTTACATGATTCACCTAACCTAAAGAAGAGTATTATGTTGTTGTAATTAGTTAGTTAGATGTCACTTTTAACTCTAGTAACTAACAGAATGAATGAATGAATGATTTACCCTTTGAAAGGCACGCTGGCCGTGCGTACCGGCTGCTATCTACGGCAGCAGTCGAGCTATGTCAGTGGCCTTTTTAGTGTTATCGCCGACATCTGAGATTGTGAGGTCGGTTGTCGACCTAACCAGCAATACAAATATACTTTATTAACAAAAAAAATGGATAAGCTAAGCGGGTGATCGTGCGCTTTGGCGTGCCCTTAGGGAGGCCTACATCCAGCAGTGGACTGCAATAGGCTGATTGATAGAACAAAAATAAATATATAGAACAAAATACAATTTTAAAATAAGACCACAAGGGATTTTATTGCTAGAGTAGCAATCTTTTCCAGAAAACCATGCAAGTAGGTGATACACTTGAGACAAAGCGGAGCAGGTCGAAATACAACCCACAAACTAATCACCGTTGTCTATTTCTCTTCTTTAATAAACTTTCGTTTTGTTGTCATCCCTTAATATTGAGCACAGCCTAAACCATAGTAGAAAGAGTGCAAAGTAGGTTACCTTCATACAAACGCACCGCGCGCGGCTTGTATGAGTGCGCCCATAGTGTCTATGCATCGCCGCACGCACAGTCAAATAAAATCTCAGTGCACTATGGCCGCACTGAGAAACGGGTCGAAATTTTGTTAGAGTGTGCGTGCGGCGACGCATAGATAGATACTATGGCGCACATATACAAGCCGCGCGCGGTGCGTTGTATGAAGATAACGTACTTTGCACTCTTCCTCCTATCCCTAAACCGCCCGTTAATTCCAGCCGGGCCCCGCTCCCCACCCCGCGCCGGTGCACCCCCCCGCGCCGGCGCCGCTCCCCCGCCCCCCGGGCCCCTCCGCGCCGACCCCGCAGCCCCGCGCCCGCGGCCCCAACCACTTCCCAGAGCTTCCGGAGCTGCCGTCAGTGCCCTCCGACCTCATACTGCCCTCGGTGCCGCACAGCCACAACTCCAACACTAGAGTCAACAACGACGCGCCTGACGAGATTGACTTCGATGACCTGAACCGCCGGTTTGAGGAGCTTAAGAAGAAGAAGTAATTTATAACTCAGGTTGTTCGAGTGTATAATTATATGTCTATACAATACAACGTGTTAGAGCTAGCGCGCACTAGCGACTTTTGTCGCGGCAACAGTATGTCTCTCTCGTCAAGTTTACTAGAGTGCGAAAGAGGGGCACATAGTGTCTCGAGAGACAAATGTCTCTAGTGCGCGCATAGCGTTATGGCTGGTTTACACGTATTACGTTGTCAAGTGGTTAACTAAATTTTAACTTAATTTTAAGCGACTTAATGCGTGTAACCAACGAATTTAGTAGTAAGTTGTTACTAAATTCGCTTAAAATTTAGTTAACCACTTGACAACTTAATACGTGTAAACCAGCCATTAGAGCTTGTCTACGCTGAAATGACGCGCCCCACCACCGCATTTACACACACAACTTTTTTGTTTTAGGTTTTAGTTTTTCTGTTTGACCATGATGTAGGCATGCAGATCGTAGTTCACGTGACAGTCGACGCTCCCACACAGATGAAGTGTCGTTGTTAATATTGCACTCGTCATTTAAAACAACTAAATAAGTGGTGGGGCGCGTCATTTCAAACTAGACAAGCTCTAGCAAAATAACGCAGTCTCTGAATTTAAGATTCAGATTCACCCATCTCTACGAACAATAAAAAAAAATTACGCACAGAGTCGTTTTAAGATGCGTCTTCATTTGTTTTTCTATATCTTAGAGTAAAATTTTGAATTTGTCCGCTTAAAGGCTAGAAATGGACCACAGGTGATGGTGACCACCAAGGCCTGATTACTGATTATATTAGTTTTGAACTTCATTGAACGAACTTGGTTATGTGTTTGCTGACTGGTGAATCTGACATATTAAGCTGTGCCTTCAGAATCGGCTATGGAATTTTATAACCTAGCAATTGGCGGAATTGTGAATACACAAAAGCCACAATTAAAAAAAAGGACCTCCAAGAAAAAGAGGTCTTCGCAATTTTGCAGTAAAAATACCCTAAAATGTAATGAATAGAAATATAATTTTGAACATTTAAAAACCTAATAAGTACTCAGTCGTAATGTAATAAAATAAAAAAAAAACAATTTCCAAAGTCTAGCAAATGTTTGCCTCGACTCTAGGTTTTGAATTCGCATCTGATGTCTCTCAAAGACAATTATAGTCGCATTGTAAAATAAGTAATATATCAACCAACATGTCTCAAATATACGTTTACTATTTTTGAGATGACTTGAGGAGGAATGTGATATAGGCTTGTATAAATGAAAGATAATAAATTATAGATTATAAATATTATATATTTGCTGAATTATTGTATAATATTTCATTCGCTGTGAGGAGTATTGCTATTATGTTAAAGTAAGGCATCATATTTAATTTGAAATATATTTTTTTACTGTAACAATAAGCGTAGCTTTTTCTACCTTTATTGCGTTAATGAATTATGATAATAGTATAAAAAAGTTGATTTGTACAGGTCACTTGTTAAAATTATAGGAATTACTTAAATTTAAATTCTTAGGAAGTGTTATTATTGTTTCATTTCCGCGAGTGACCTGTAACCTGACCGCGCGCGCAGCACGCGGAGCCCGCCCGACGACGCGCTGGCCCTCAGAGTATATAACAAATTGGAGAAGTCTCGTAATACATTAAAACTTTGTGCGTGTGAACGCGATTTCTTGATATTATTCTCCAACAATAGTTTTCTTTATACATCGAAATGACAGTATTTCGGGCAACTCCGGTCGGTTATATGTAATCCCAAGTATTTAATTATAGCTCGATTGCAAGGCAGTGTCGCCAGAGAACAGAGTATGTATGATCGGTATGCCAACTCGTATCTTACCATGTTACGACCATTGTGATCAAGCTATAGCTCATATTTTTACCTGACGAAACTGATGTCTTAGTCCTGACATATCACACAACAGAAAAGTGGACATTTAATGAATCGGTAATTAACAATACTGAAAAAAAAAATATGCATAAAAAAATATTCATAGTTCATCTGAAAGTATACAAAAATAGAATACTGACAATCAAAACAGAATCGAAATTGATCGAAAACAAACTAGATACAATACAACATTACTGTCCCTCTTACGAAAACAAAATTATCTATGGCGGATGTATGGCCCGCGTGACATATGACGTCACATGTCACGTCGGACCTCTCTATCTAACCATTATCGTTGAAGCCTTATAACTTTATTCCTGAGCAAGATATTTGAAAAAATATTTTTTGTTTATCTGTAACTTGAAATATTTCGACTAATGAATAAAAAAAATGCACATTCCCTATTCTACGCGAGTTTTTATAGACAGTTGCTACCGGCTTGATCGATTACATCTTTTCTATTAAAAAAAGTTCATTTACAGTACACATGGAACAGCCGGTAACAGTACTAAATCCGCCTGTCCCTAAAGGAGACTCACAGATTTTTTCCAATTTAGCAAATCACTCTATTTGACTCACAAGGATTCACGACATTGGCCAAATCCGACTTTAGTCTATGATACGAAGTCTAGTTTCGTCAGGCACCAATATAACATAAACCAAGCTAAAAAATAAATACGCGCTTAAAGTCCATACTTTAATATTAAATTAACAAAACCAGCCTTCGTTTCACTATTATAAAAGCCGTAGTATTTGCTGGGAACACGAGATGATTTTCTTTACACTACCGTCAGTCGCCGCCGAGTTGCAATCCTTCTTCAAGCGGTTGTGTAGTTGCATGTTGGATATTATTTTAGTCTGGATTTGCAGCTTGTTGGGAGATTCTGCTAGGAGAGTTCCGAGCGCGACTAGGCCTCTGTGAAAGGAGAAAATAAGATTTAATGGGGGAATTTCAGACAGCCAATTAAAAAAAAAAGTTAATAAATCTTCGATAGATGGCGTTGACGATTCGTGGATCCGAAGAAATCCGGCGAGTCACCCAGAGCCATAAAAGGATTTAAAAAATCCACGAAGTACACCTGGCGCCATCTGTCTTAATAAGTCAAAGTCAATTTTTTTTATTCGAATTAAGATTTTTATATCATTTTTGGACGTCAAAGCTATCATGGATGGCACGTTCACTACCAGTGTACGCCCTCTGTGGAGAAGAACGGCCAGAAGAAACTCCACAGGAATTGTATCTTTTGTACTTTTCTTTTAAATATATAAAGAATCATACATGAGTTTGTACTTTTCTTTTAAATATATAAAGAATCATACATGAGTCATAATTACAATCTACTCCGCTGATTTGGAACAACAGTTGACCAGACGTTTTTATCATCTAAGTAATCATTTATCGTATAATAGGCCTTAGAACATAAAATGGTTTTAATTTTAGCTTTAAATTGGCTATCGGACAGATTTACAATATCATCTGGTATTTTATTATACTGGGTGTCCAAAAAGGGTGTTGGCAGTTTATATATGAAAATCATAAATGAAAAATATTTCATTTCATAATTTTATTACTATTTGCAAAAAAGTACATACAATGGAAAGTTTACGACGAAAAAATTATGTTGTCCAAATGACGTCCATTACGATTTTGACACTCTTCAAGTCGTGGCCGTAAATTGCCTAAGACACGTTCACATAAAACGTTAGTGGTTTTTGTTATTTCACTTGCAATATTGTTTTTCAATTGGCTAAGAGTTGACGGCTTATTTATGTTAACCTAACTCTTTAGGTAACCCCATAAAAAATAATCAAGTGGACTTAAGTCCGGGCTCCTAGGGGGCCATTTAAGGTTCCCGTTTATTGAGATAACTCTTTCTGGGAATAACTCATTGAATACTTCAATAGATCTTCTACTCGTGTGACATTTGGCACCGTCCTGCTGAAAAAATGTTGCCGAATTGTAACCTCTAAATTCCTGTAAAGATGGTGCCAAAAAACTTTCAATCATGTTACAATATCTGTCCGCGTTAACTGCAAGTGCATGTCCCCTACCGTCCTCAAAGAAATAGGGGCCGATTATGCCCTTGGCGGACATTGCTGCCCACACTACCACCTTAGGGCTGTGAAGTGGACGCATATGCTTATAACGAGGATTTTTATCACACCAATAGCGACAGTTTTGTTTATTGACATGGCCATTTAAGTGGAAATTTGCTTCATCGCTAAACAAGACATTGTTGAAGTTGGTAAAGCGCGCAAACATCTCCTGAACAAAATTTAGTCGCTGTTCATAATCTGTGGGTTTTAATTCTTGCACTAATTGAATCTTGTAAGCACGTAAATGCAAATCCTTCTTTAAAATCCGGTGCAATGTTTATTTTGCAATGTTTACGGATTGACTTCGCTTTCGCAGTGATAGTGAGGGATCTTGCCTTACCGACTCGTGAACTTCTTGAATAACTGCAGGTAGCTTTATTTCTCTCGGACGTCCGCAATCAAAGTTTTTTAAAGTTGACCCTGTAGCCTGAAATGTCTTAATCCATTTTCAAAGAGCGTCGGTGGTCTAGTGGCTAGGGCCGCTGCATCCCGTCCGGGAGACGCGGGTTCGATCCCCACCAAGTACCAATGAGTTTTCGAATTTCGAATTCATATGTACGTTTATTCTACGCTCTTACCGTGAAGGAAAACATCGTGATGAAACCTGCACACTCCTGCGAAGAAATTCGAAGGTTGTGTGTGAAGTCGACCAACCCGCACTAAGGCCTGGTGGTGACCTGCGACCTTCCTCAGGTCATCGGTCCTGGCCACGGGGTCTCATTGAATAGTACGGAAATTTTCTTTTAAATTATTGATGACATCTAGTGACAACATTGGCACTACGTAGAGTCTAAGTAATCGTTATCATTTGCAGCGCTACCTATCGTCTAATAGTTATATTGTTTGTGACATATCACATATGCACCTTTGCCCTTGACACAGCGATGTTTTGTTTTTGCATTAAAACATTTTTAATGTTTTTGGATAGTAGTAACGATTTTTGAAAAGATTCAAATAATAGCCAACAGAAAACAATAAAAGAAGTATATTTATAATAAAGGCGCTCTCAAGGTCGTCAACTTGGCACTAGATGGCGTATCTGCGCAATTTTGTAGGTCAGTGCGCACGTGGCACCATCTAGTGAGCTAATAGAGGATACAAAATAGCCCGAGTTTTGAAGGTACAGTTTTTTTGTATGAGATGAGGCATCTGTACGTAGTGTTATATTATCTGTGACCTGGCAGGGGGCGGCCCACACTACGTCGCCCGGTTATAGTAGTAACGAGGCCTCACCTGAAGTACGCCTCGTTGTCGCCGACCCTGGCCAGCAGCGCGACGAGCCCGTCGGCCAGCTCCACGTTGTCCGCCTGCTGCGCCATCGCCACCGACAGGTTCAGCAGGAGGGAACATGCCGCGATCTGAAACAACGCGGTTGTACACTTTCAACCATGAACAAAGTGTGTCCTAACAGCCTCCGTGGCCGAGTGGTCGAGACTTCGACGCCCATTACGGATGTTCCAGGTTCGATTCCCGGTGGGGACACTGTCAAGCAAAAATCTCTTTGTTGACTTTCCCCAGTTTGGTTAGGACATTGCATGCTGAATCGGCTGATTGTCCGAAAAGAAAGATGATTCCGTGCTTCGGAAGGCACGTTAAGCCGTTGGTCCCGGCACTATCTAGTCGTTACACGAGCCTTGGCGGCTCTATAACACTGACACTACCCTGGTGTCAGATTACAGCGTGTCTCGGGACGCAGGGTAAGTCGGATGTTCATTTTCACTCTTTCATTAGTCACGAAAAGGGCAGCTGGGCTTTTAAAATGAGCATTATATTGTGCCTCACCTGTGTGTTGTTGTTGAGCTGCGTGAGGCACAGGAGGCAGTGCACGACGCTCTCCCTGGCGGCCAGCACCAGCATCTCCCCCGGGAGGTCGCAGAACGCATTCACTAGCACTCGCATCGCCAGCATTTGGTTCGCTGGGAGGTTATCTGACGGGGGAAAATATTAAATGTATAATTGCCACGAGAATATCTTATTCATAGTATAAATTGTCTTTCACACGTCTATTATGCGACATAACCCATCTAGACTAAACACGGAAGGGTGACATTTACAACATTAAAAAACGGTTTCAGGTAATTTTGTTCTAAATTATTGATGACATCTAGTGACAACATTGGCACTACGTAGAGTCTAAGCAATCGTTGTCATTTGCAGCGCTACCTATCGTCTAATAGTTATATTGTTTGTGACATATCACACATACAGCGACATCTACTATCTAATAGTTTTAATATGGCCCTTGACCCAGCGATGTTTTGTTTTTGCTTTAAAACATTTTTAACGTTTTTGGATAGTAGTTACACGAATTTGTGTATAGTGTAGACGTGGTGTAGACCAAAACATTCGCAGGAGACACGCCTTTACGCTGTTTATACTAAATGGCTGCATTTAGTTCCATCTAGTGACAAAAAGTGAAAGCGAAATACTTCGGAAAAATCGTCAACTTGACACTAGATGGCGTATCTTCGCAGTTTTGTAGGTCAGTGCGCACGTAGCACCATCTAGTGAGCTAATAGAGGAAACAAAATAGCCCGAAGAATAGCCCGAGTTTTGAGGGTACAGTTTTTTTGTATGAGATGAGGCATCTGTACGTAGTATTATATTATCTGTGGCATGGGGGATTTTCCGACAGCCAATTAAAAAAAAAACAGTTCATAAATCTTCGATAGATGGCGTTGACGATTCGTGGATCCGAAGAAATCCGGCGAGTCACCCAGGGCCATAAAAGGATTAAAAAAAAAAAGAATCCACGAAGTACACCTGGCGCCATCTATCGTCTAAATTTGAACTATAACTTTTATTTTTAAAGAGCTGTCGGAAAATCCCCCATTGTCTTGAATTTTACTTTTTCAGAGTTGAGAGGTTATACGATGTAAGCTGCACATATTTCAAAGAATTATAATAACATAAACAAACAAACGATTTATCTATCTATCTATTTATAATAATAATGTTACGGTCAAGGGTTCGATAATTTGGATTAAAACACCAATGACGTAATTCGAGGGTTTATTCGGCGATGAACAACTGGTTCCAGGGCAAATCACACTATATTCCAATTCGCACAGTCACTCGTAGTCCGTAGGTATCGCTTAGGTCGCAGGTTTCTTCGCTCTTGATCGCTTTGAAGTTTTCACTCCGATAGCTCACTCGAAACTGAACTGAACTCGCGCAGAGCCGGCCGCCTTATATATGCGCCGAAATCGGGTCTTGAATCTTCCAGAAACTACCAGTGCAGTCCCACACTACGACGAACATTCCGGAACAAAGCCGCCATCTAGCATCGAGTAGACGCATTACGTAAATAGCTCTCGAGCGTCTTGAGATATCTAGATAGTTCCCGGCTCTGTGGATAGATGGCGCTAGTTGCTACTGCTAGACCTTAACAATAATAATAATAATACGCCGATAGTACGCCGCCACCTCTTTGTACCTTAAATACGGCAACATCTTGTCATTGGCCGATGTCGTCGTCAAAATTCTGGTGAACTGAAGAAGTTTCCCCATATAATAATAATAATAATATTCTTTATTATCCAAAACAAACACAATATAATAACAAAAACAAGTATCTAACACATTGTACTACTAATATCATGTTTGACACAACTAAGAGCCTCTGCACTCCTAAACTAGTAAAACCTGTATCTTAGGAGCACAGTGACCGGCCGTGAGATTACAGTACGAATAAAATAAAATTACACATTAGAGAGGTGATAAATTTGTGCACCATGACAGTGAAGTGTGTGTAAATTGTGTGATGGTGAATGGGGGTGTGTGTAAGTGTTTGTAGGATGAGAGAGGGAGAGGCTGGACCTACGTATATAAATACTCGGTATCGGAAGACCACTAACCTCTCTCTTTCCCATCAGGCGCAAGTGAACTAATTCCATACACTAACCTGGTTCTAGTAAGGACAGTAGATATTTGACGAAATTGGGTCCGTGCGCCGTGTCGAATATTTGCCCGTTTATATCTTTATTTCTAATCGCCAGCCTCGTCACGTCCAGAACAGGAAATAGTATTTCTGAGAAAAAAAAGTAATAAATGAATTAAAATGTACGTTTAAAAAGAATTATAGTCATCAACAGCTCATACACGTCCCCACCGAGGGACTCGAGCCTACTCTGAATTAGGGCGATTAGGCCTTAGTCGACCACGCTGGCCCAGTGCGAGTTGGTCGACTTCACACACTTCTTTCACGAATTTCTTCGCAAGAGTGTGCAGGTTTCATCACGATGTTTTCCTTCATCGAGAGATCGTCAAATAAACGTACATGTGAATTCAAAAACACATTGGTACGTGGTGGGGATCAAACCCGCGTCTCCCAGACGGGGGGCATCGGCTCTAGCCACTAGACCACCGACGCTCTCAAAAGAATTATAGTGAAATAATTAAAATAAAATCAGGATTCAAAGCTTACCTTTGGGCCATTCCAACATTATCTTCAAAAACGAAATCGTTTCAGGGTTGAATCGGTTATTCTAAAACGAAAAAATAAATTGTAAAGGAATATATAACAATATTCCAACGTACCTATATACGAACTACTAAAATACAATAAAAAAAGTTCTGTTTTTGAACTATTTACAAATTATATAGGTATACAACCAGAAACATATCAACTAATCCAGATTGGATTCGTGAAGTTTGTCATCCTTTATTTAAGTCTAGCGATCCGCACGCGGCTACGCTCGTGTTGTGTAAGATTATCCCGTGGGAATAAGACTTTTTCCCGTAAAAAGTATCCTATGTGTTAATCCAGGTTACAAACTATCTCCATTCCATCTTCCATTCCTATCTCCCTCCCTCGGTGGGGACGTATATGATCTATTGATGATGATGATGATATCGGTTCGCAATAATATGAAGTCGAGTTACTCATCTTACCGTGTCTGTGGTTTTGAGAAGACTTATAGACATAGACATAAACATATTAATTTCGATTTATAAAACCAGTTAATTACCAATTCTCCTAATTTGACAATATTCTCTAACTGTTCGTCCGTGAAGGGGCTCAAGCCATCCCCGACTTTACTGTTAAACTCTCTTAGTTTGTCGTGTATCGCTTTTAGGTTTGCTTGGTCGAACCTGCAAATAAAGAAACAAATAAACACATTATATAGTATAACACACACCCGAAAGATAGTAAAAGATGGTAATAGTATGGTGACTTGAGGTGGAAAGAGGAAATTCTGATGAAAATGAAAAAACCGAAACGGATGGTTTCGAAATTTGAAAGTGGATTAACAGGAGAAGGTAGGATAGCAGCTCTACTACAAGTGTATACCTGATGTAGGAGTCGTGCGGTATGTAGGAGCCGTCGGTGGAGTGCACGGAGCCGGCGGAGGCGGTGGTGTATGCGCCGGCGCCGGTGAACGGGTCGACGGCGGCGCGCGGAGCCGCGCCCGTGCCCGCGCCCGTGCCCGCACCCGTGCCCGCGCCCGCGCCCGCGCCCGCCTCGCTGCCCGGCACGTAGCGAGACTCGCCCGTGAACGGGTCCGCGAAACTAATTACAAAGATTAGAATACAATGATTTAAATTACAATTCTGATTGAAACTGATTTAAAAGATTAGAATCATGTCGTTTTTAGAGTAACGTGCCTAAAAAGGAGAAAAGGAACCCTTATAGGATCATTTAGTTGTTCGTAGATAGAATCTTCTTCTTTTCATCGTGTGAGTTGTAAGGTCGACAACCGACCTCACAAACCCTGGTGTCAGTGTTATGAGCCGCCAAAGGCCACTGACATGGCTCGTGTAACGACTAGATAGTAACCGGGACCGACGGCTTAACGTGCTTTCCGAAGCACGGAATCATCTTTCTTTTTGGACAATCAGGTGATTTAGCCTGCAAACTCCTAACCAAACTGGGGAAAGTCTCACAAAGAGATTTTTGCTTGACAATGTCCTTACCGGGAATCGAACCCGGAACCTTCGTAATGAGCGGCGAAATCTCGACCACTCGGCCACGGAGGCTGTTAATAATAATAGCATATTGTTATTGTAATTATATAGATAGACACATTGTATGTATGCTAATATTATGTTGTGAAAGAAACCCGTTCTAAGAACTTGTTTCGTGGACGAAAAACTAAAAACGAAAGAAAACTTATTACATACCCATTGCTAGAGGCAGGCAGTGCATCCAGTTTAGCGTTGGTGATTATAAAATTAGCTACTTGATCCAAATATACTTGAGGTAGATTGTTTCTGTAACAACAATAATGCATATTACTTTACATAAGTTACATATATTTTAAGTTAAAACTAAACTACAGTTTCCGGTCGAAATCATGCACATTGGGTATTCAGCTTTGTAGAGCGCCATCTCTCTCGCACGTTATATTTTTTTGGCCGAAGTCAACGAATCTATAGTCTAGAAGAGTAACTACGCTTCAAACTTGACCCCACCAAATGAATACCAAAGCAGCAAAACTATACCATACGACATTCGAATACGCGGTACAATGATGTTTTATATGACTCGGTTTGTAAGAACGTCGAAAGTAAGCTTCAATGTACAGCAGCGACATCAGACAGTCGTCGTCTGTCAAAACAAATTAGGTGCCATGTTTTAGCGGGCTTTGTTAGACGGTTACTCTTCTAGACTATAGATAATTCGTTGGCCGAAGTGCATTATTTAACGCCGGGACCTGTAATTATTCTTCTTTAATCAAACGCAGAGCCTCGGTAGTGCAGTGGCTAGGGCCGCTGTCTTCCGTCCGGGAGACGCGGGTTCGATCCCCACCTCGTACCAATGTCTTTTCGAATTCCGAATTCATATGACTACGTGCGTTTAAAAGAAAGGAAAACATCGTGATAAAACCTGTACACTCATGCGCTTTTAAAAGGTCGTGTGTGAAGTCGACCATCCCGTACTGGGTCTGCGTGTCGACTAATGCCTGGCCACCCTAATTCAGGGTAGGCTCGAGCCCCTCAGTGGAGACGTATATGAGCAGTCAACAAAAGTCAACTTACTTATGAATAAAGCTTTGAGCAGCGACCCAGGGGTCTTCAGTCTTGTTGTACGGCAGTTTGATCGGCGGAGCATTCTCCTGGATGTCCACACTAAATACGAAGTCGTACTCCTAAAAATAAAGATAATATAAGATAAAAAAACTTTATTCTGCAGAATATTTTTTTGGAAGTCAAAGCTAGCTAATAGTAATAATAATGAGCATTTTATTTCAGGATATTCCCATAGAGTTACATTTCATTTCAGTAAATCACATATATACCATAATTAGGATTAGTATCAATAAATAAAATAAATCTATCAATATTAAAAATAAAATAAAATAAAATAAAAATATAAATTATAAAACCAAGGACAAAAGAAGTTAGTCTATGGTTGGCACGCTCTCTGTGGAGAAGAACGGCCAGAAGAAACTCTTAGAAACAACACTTCATTATCATTATATTAGACGTAGCAAAACGAGTCCCGGACCTTTGGAAGGCCAGTGTGGGGTCAAAGCAAACACCTAGAGGGCCATTTGTCAATTCAACATATTTATCCCCCCACGATTATCCCTGTGTGCACTAAACAGTAACGCACCCAAGGACAACGCCCCGTTATTATATGTATAAGGTGTAAACAAATTAGATCCAAATATATCAAAAGTAGGTCATACTACATGTAAGCATTACAATTTACTATAATATAATCATATTAATCATTCTAATGTAAGGCGAAAAAATTACAAACAATTTTAACAATAAAAAATGTTCCCTTCCTTTGAAATAAGTGACGGATGATTATTCATAAGTCTAGGGATTATGGATGTGACTTTTGGAGTGAATTGTTATTTATTTAAAAACATAATTACGTGATAGAGAATTATATGATCGAAGAAATCGCTTAAAGCGATAAGGCCGCCAATTGCCTTCTCCTGTATCGTCTGTGTTTGTAGGAGTGTTTTTTTTATGTGCAAAAAAGAATATTTGATTTTATATATTTTTGGGGAAGGTGATTCTTATCAATGATATAACCTACCCTTAAAATATTTGGAACTAATTTGTTAACACCCCAAAATACCTCCTGAATTATATTTGAACCTCTAAAACGCTGCGATACGGCCCTGTGACGTCACTGGCCATTATTTATAACTTTTAATCCACACTCTACAGTATAAAGTAGATAGGATATGGGCATTCTAACTCAAGTGGGTGTGGGTCACCAATCACAGAGCAGTGTGAGTGCGACGTCACAGCTGAGTGGCAGCTAGCTTAGT